>JBAMAX010003184.1:0-54286 GCA_037043745.1 Chymomyza amoena
ACACAGTACTACAGTGATTTTGCACTTTTCAAGTGACCTATTCAAAAATTTCCATTATACCAAATTTGGATACGAATTATCCTTCAAAAACTTTTTTTTTTGTCGATGGAAGTTTAATTTTCTTGTTTACAATAAGCGTCGTAACTTAAACATTTATTGACCGATTTTGATAAACCATGACTTTTCTTACTCGGCATTAATATAGATCAAATGTAAATAAGCAAAGGTTTTTTACCAAAATGTTATATAAAAAAGACGTCAAAGTGTGAAAAACGGAAAAAAGTGTAAGTCTTAGATAACTTTTAAAAAATCTTGTAGTTTTTTTGTATGAAGCATAAACAAATGCATATCATCTTAAAGCTTAAATCTTCTTCTTTCTAAACCGTAAAGCAATCGAAAATTGGTTGAAAAATGACGACGTTGTGATTGTTGGAGTGTTCGCAGTATACAAAAAACGGCTTTTAAGCAATAACTTGAGAATTTCGGGGTGTTAACGCATTATCGTGATGTACTCGTCAAGTCCTACAACGTACACTAGGTCACTTGAAAAGTGTTTAGATTTTTTTCTTTTTGCCAATATTTACAAATTTTGCATAATTTATTTTTATACATATTTTAAGCCATTCATTAATTATCTTCGAATTTACTTGTGCAACAAGCTTAAATCCAAAAAACCTTTCTTTCATACCACTCGATTACACACAATTTTAATAGACATTTTGTGTAATAAAAAAATTAAATTAAAAATTTAAAAAACCCTCGACACAAGAGCTTAAGTAATTTCCCTTTAAAAAGTAAAAAATAATAAAAGAAACTTAATGTTAAAGTACCTTAGAATCTATTAATAATTCTAAAAAAAATATGTCGTGTTGGGGGACACGCGAGGGCATACGTCGTTGACGGTCGTATCTTACATGCAAATTTTTTGAAGTAATTCTATGAAAGTTTTTGAAGTATTTTCTTAATTTTGTTTTTAAGTTCATCTTTGTTGCTTAATTAGACTATTTGTATTTAAATTGTTAGTTTAGGAGCGGTAAATTGAAATCACTGCATGCGTTCGGGAGTTATGATGCCATAGACAGACAGACAGACAGACACGTCAAATTTATAACACCCCTCTTTTTGCGTCGGGAGTTAAAAATATATAATGAAAATTAACCTTGATTCGTTCAAGCGAGCACATCAAAATTTTCCTAAAACATTAAAAAATAATATGTAATTAATATTATTGGCATTAAATCGAAATCTAGAACACCTTCCATTTCGATACCGACAGTTTTTGTTGAATTAGAAATCTATAACATGCCTGTTTATTCCAATACATGCCCACAAAAGTAGTAAACTTGTAAGCTGTCGCTAATAAAGCCACCAAATTACAAATAAAAAGTAGCGCCACGTTTAAAGCACATAAAAACGAGCCGTTCAGCCAATTTCTCACAGGGCACTTGGCTAAAAGAGAGCGGCAGCTACTGCGCTGCGCTCATGCAAAAAAGCAGCAGCCCACGTAGCGCAGCTTTTGCCTTTGGCCTCCTCTGGGGAGCGCATAGCATAACTCACACAGTCGCCCCCTTAGCTCTCTCATGAACTCCAAAGCCTCTCACAAATATTTACGTGCATATCTATGTATGTGTGTGTGAGTCTGTTCGTGTGCTTTGTGGGGAGTTTTGTATGATAAGTTTGTTGGGCGTGTTTTGCATGTTGAAAAATTATGATGAAAAAAATATGCCCAGCATATGTACATAAATATGTGTGTGTATGTGTATATGCAGGTGCGTTTCTCTTTAGCTGCGCAGAATTGTTTATGTGTGTGTGTGCATACTTATGTTTGAAAAGCCAACTGATAAAGACATTTATTATATTTACTTAAGCTTACATTAACACTTTTATACATAGTATATAAATATATGTATCTATGTTATATTGAAGTGTGTGCATATTTGTCAACACCTTTTAGCTGCACAAATTAGTCTGTGATTGACAAAACGTTTGAAGCGAGTAAGAGATAAAGTTACTGAGGGGTTAAAGCTGAGGGTATAATAAATGAAGATGTATCTTCTTCTTTGTAACTTTTTCGTATACACTGCTTTTATGTACCCCTAATGCGTACATTTTTTCTAAACAATTTTTCTCAAATGTATCTCAAAAAATTCCTTACCTGTGCAAATTTGTATCTTAAGCTATTTGTATAGCTACTTCTAGGTAGTTGTTTGCTTTGAGCTGCCTTATCTTTAAATCAAATATGCGAATTTCATGTTTAACAACGTTTATTAAGCAAATAGCAAACAATAAAATGCAAATGTACATATTTATATCCATGTTATAAAAAGTAACTCACTCGGATTTATAAACGTGTCTAGTGTCAGACATGCTTAACATTTAATTCAGTTGGCAATTCCGACATGCGAATTGTTTAAACTGTCAATTGCTTTTGAATAGTAGTCATAATAATTACAATGTGCATATATATACATATATATACAACGAGTATATGACACACAAATGAGCTGACAGTTAGATAAGCGCAAAGCAATTAAGCGTATATTAGAAGCATAAAAAAAAAAAAGTTACTTTATAATAACAAAAGCCACAAGAACAGCTACAACAACAAAGTAGCTAACAAAATTTCGCAGTCTTAATCGCAGTTTGCTGCCAACTTCGACGTCAACGTCAGCGCAGCGCAGCGGAGAGCGCCAGGCGTGCACACAGTCGTGACGGCAACTTAGTTACGGTCATTAGCACCACCAACACCGTCATCGTCAGCCTAGTCACTATAACTAAAGAGTGAGCTAGTAAGCCAGCCAGCCAGCCAGTGTGTACATATATATATGCATCTATATATGTATGTATATTTGTATGTATCTATGTGGCTATGCCACCGACAGAGCTTGTAATTTTGTACGTATACACACACATGAGCATATGTACATAATAATTTGTCACACCATGGGCATGCTATGGCCACATGCTTATTTACAGTAGACGCTCGCAAATTAGAAGCACTTCGGTGTACGGATTTAGTTCTAACTTTTGCGGAAAAGAAGAAGGAACAACTTGTGAAGTTTTCTGCAGTGAAACATTTATAGCATTTTGAGAGGACCTAGGTACAACTGGGTATAATAGGAATCGGGAGGGAGAGAGTTGGGTGTTTACACTAAACTGAGTGAAATTTGTTGAGTAAGCTAAACTGTCATCGTATAGCTAAGCTTCGTTTTAGGCAGCGACATCTTCGTTAAAGTTTCGCTTTAGACAGCTACATCTTCTTCAATGCTTGAAAGCGAGGTTCTAGCTCGTCTAACCACCTGGTGTTGATCCTTAGACTTCTTTCTGGAAAATGCAGCTTAATCCCCTGGATCTTGTTCATCTATAACGACAACATGATGGAGCCATACTCAATGTTAATCCGATTTCACTGTCGTTGTGGAGTTCCAGGCATAGATTTTGCGGAATAATTTCGTATAAAAAGTTATTAAAGTATCTACGTCAGAATTTTTTTTTTTTTGAGCTAATGATCTTATGCAGTGCTCTTCTACCAAAAGCTTTAAAATATATATGGAAGAGTTCGTCCTGAGGTTTTTTACCTTTGAGAGTAACTGCAGCAGAATCGAATCTTTCCTAGGCACATCATCTGTGCTACAGAATTCTTTTTATTTTGAGCCAAAGATCTTACGGAGTGCTCTTCTATCAAAAACTCTTCAAAATATCTATGTAAGAGTATCTGCAACAGAATCCAATCTCTCTTGGACACATTTTCTGTGCTTCAGTATACTTTTTATTCTGAGCCAAAGATCTTACGGATGCTCTTCTACCAAAAACTCCTCAAAAAATCTATGTAAAAGTTCATCCTGAGGTCTTTTACCTTATAGAGTAGAAATAGGAAAGATTCTGATGTCGAATCTTTTCAATCTTTCGTAGCAACCTTTTTCTGAGCTTCACTTAAAAATATTTACAGATCCACTTCTAATTGAATGCCAATTTGCTTTGTTGGAACTAGTTCTTTTTATAATATTTTAAAATCTTTTGAAGGCACAAATTTATGGCGGAGTTGCCTATCAAATACTTCTTAAAGTATCTTCATTAGAATTATTTTTTCTCAGCCAAAGACCTTAGGGAGTGGTCTTTCTCAAAAAACTATTTAAAATACCCATTTCAGAGTTTGTCTTTTGAACTAAACATATTAGGCTCTTACTTTGCTTCTAAGAAATTTCTATAATATCCGCAACAGTATCTTTGCAATCTTTCTTGGGCACACCAACTGAGCTTCACTTTAAAATAGAAACAGTTCCACTTCTAACTTAATGCCAAGTTTCTTTGCTGGAACTAGATATTTTTATAATATTTTAAAATCTGTTGCGGGTAGTGATTTTATGGACTAGTATTCTATCAAATACTTGTTAAAGTTACTATATCAGAATTCTCTTTTGTCTCAGCCAAAGATCTTATGGAGTGTTCTTCTACCAAAAATTCTTAAAAGTGTCTATCTCAGAGTTCTTCTTAAAGAAAGAAGTTTTTTTACGCTGTCCAGAAAACTGGATCAGCTTTTGAATGGTTGCTATATGAAATATTGAATCATTTCTAATGAACCTTAATAGAAGTGAAAAAAATAATGAGAATACAACTATAAATTTTGTTACTATTTATATTTTATTAAAATAAAGACTAGAGGTTGCACTGATTAGATCGGAGAGATTACGGAGTATGAAAAAACCACGTCTGATTTAACTTTTACTTTTTAAAAATATATAAAAGAAAACAATTAAAATACTATATTATTATATATTAACGAAAAATGATTTACAAATATTGAAACCACATAAAATTTTTTCTTAAACCAGCTGTGAATTATAAGCAGCCACAAACAAATACAATAAAATTCAACATTGCTTCTAAGCACCTTATAGAATATCTGCAACAGTATTTTTGCAATCTTTCTTGAGCACATCATCTGAGCTTCACTTAAAAATAGAAATAGTGCGACTTCTAATTTAATGTCAAGTTTCTTTTTCTTGGAACTAGATCTTTTTATAATATTTTAATATCTGTTCCAGGGACAGATTTTGAGGGATGCTCTCTATCACACATATCAAAGGTACTTTAATAAATCTGCACCAGAATTAATTTTTTTTCAGTCAAAGATCTTACTTAGTGCTCTTCTACCAAAAACTTCGTCTTCCAATAGGTCTTAGGGGGTTACCTTGCTTTTAGGTACCTTTTAGAGTATCTCCAATCTTTCTCGAACACAGCATCTGGAGTTCACTTAAAAAAAGAAACAGTTCCAACTCTAATTCTCCTCTCTCCTCTGTTAGAACTAGATCATTTTATAATATTTTATTTAGTTGAAAGGGTTCCAATAGCTCTCTTTTTTTAAAAGGTAAAGATTTTAGATAGTTCACTCACATGAAGCTATTGGCTCTTGGAGAGGTTTATGCGTTGGAGCCTCAGTATGGTATTAATAACAAGTTGCTAAATTTTAAGACTTGGTTTCTGGATTCAGCTGAGAAGCTCGTCAAAAATTGACCATGATTTTTCGAACCTAAAATACTTTCATGGAAATCTGTAAGTGATAATCTGAAAATGTATCACTCAGATCTGACCCTAGACTCAACTAAGAAACACTCCATTGTATCCTCATTCTCTATAACTCTCTACTTAGTAAGAGAAGAAATATGAGATTTGTTCCATCAAGATAATTTCTTAAAAAAATTGTGAGCCCGAGAATTTTAATTTAGATCATATCTTCTGACACAGTTCAGCAACTCAGGTGCGCTATAAATTTTCACCATTTTCTTATATCTTTTAACTAATAAGAAATATGCCATTTGTTCTACCAAGAAAATTTTCTTACCAACTATAAGCTCACCAATTTTACTCAGACCAAATCTGCTGACTCAGCTGAGCAACTCAGGAGCGCTACAATTTTTCACCGTTTTCTTATATGTAACTCCCTCATAGATTAAATGAAAGACGTTCAGTTCTACTCTCAACAAAATCGGTAAATGAAAAGCTGATTAACTTAGATGCAAATTTGTCACTCAGTTTCTTTAGCCTATTAGGGAAAGCTTAGGCGTGTTGGAACTCTTAAATAGTTCCATGCTTCTCTTAACTCCTCTATACATTATCCGCAAGATACCATTTTTGTGAAGAAAATCTGTAAATCTGGAAGCTCATTGAGTCCGTCAAAAATTTAAAACTTAAATACGAATTTTTGACTCAGTTAAGTATCTCAGTTAGTAAAAAAGTAGCTTACAGATGTTCCATAATTCTCAACTTTCAAATACTTTTATATTTCTTTGAACTCCCTCATACAATATCCGTCAGATACAATTTTAGCTTTGAAGAAAATCTGTAAGTCTGGAAGCTCACTGAACTTGTTTAAAATTTAAAGCTCATATAAAAATTTTAGATTCAGCTGAATAGCTTAGTTAGTAAAAAAGTGGCTCTATCATTCTCAACTTTTAAATACATCCATATTTCTTTTAACTCCTTCATACATTATCCGCTAGATACTTCTTGTTCTTTGAAGAAAATCTGTTAATGGTAATCTCACATACTTTGACTAAAATTTAAAACTCAGCTAAGAATTTTCGCCTCCGCTCAGTAGCTCAGTTAGCAAAAAGTTGGCTTACAGTTGGTTCCATAATTCTCATGTTCCTTAACGTCAAACCAAAAATGCGCCAGTAAATCTCTTTGTGAGCTTTTACTGTAGCCACAAAAACACATAAAAGCCGTATCCAAGCTCGTTGTAGTCACAGTAGTTCCAACAACTTTTACCATAAGAGCTTCTTTGCGTGTTGTGGCGTTCTTGGGGGAGCCACCAACCCCCCTCCCGTCACTGGTAAAAGTTGCCAGCAGCAACTGCAAAAAAAAAGAAACAAACAGAGAGTCAAACACAGTTATAGCTATTTGTGCAACGTTGCGAGCTACCGCAAAAGTTGCTCAGTCAGGCAGTCAGTCGAGGCGGAGGCGGTGGCGGAGGAGGCGACGCGACGTATCTATCGGGTTGGGCCACATTATTACCAGCTACATTAAATGAGCTTAGAGGTGGCCCATTGGCATTGGCATGAAGGCATGGAGAGAGGGCGGGGTACGATAAAGTTTTTGGCTTTTTCAAAGTCTAATTGCCTTTGTTAGCGTTTGGGGTTTTTTTGTGTGTTTTCGTTTTGCTACCGTTTCGTTATGCTTCACACACACACACACACACACAGGCACACAATGCGATAATAACTTCAAAGATACAAATGTGTCAATTGGCTGACAAAATATAATAATTATGATGGTCATAACGTTTTTTTTTTTTTTGTAGTTGTTTTTGTTCTGTTTTAATACACAAATACACTGCTGCTTTTAATTTAGCTAAGAGCCAAGAGTATTATTGTATCTATTATAGTGTATCTATAAGATACATATTTTGACATGTGCGCGTGCCCCCAGTGTGGGTTGGCAAACTGCAAGTCAGACAAACATTTGTGTGTGGTTTTGTTGAGTATCTGTGTGTGTGTGTGTATCTGTGTGTGTGCACACAACCAACACGATTAAACTTAATTGATTTGTTCAATTTTCATAACTGTCTGACAATGACAAACGCGCTTGAAACGGCGTCTGAGTTTTATTTGTCCATGTCCGCCCCTGCAAATTAGCAACTCAATATTTGCTATTTGCATAAATTCTCAGAGGGGCTTTGGCGGGGTAGAGCTGTGGTTAGGCTGCGGCCTCAGTCAGCATTTTGATGAGGGAAAATTTGAATAGATGAAAATTTTTGGTAGCTTAGTACTATGAACTTTGTTCTATATTTCAACAGAATTTCCTTAACTACTTTCCTTAGACAATTTCATGTTTTATCTCTAGAATCAAACAATGGAAGAACGTGACAGAAAAAACTGAAAAGAGAAGAAAGGCGAAAAATTAAATTTCTTAAAACCTTTTCCCAGTAATATTCAAAACTTGAGCGAGGAAACACAACCTCAACGACTCCAAGGTTCACCTTCGGAAATTCGTTATTTTTATGCCTCAAAAATAGCTGGAAAGTCAAATTTTTAAAACTTTTTGCCAGTAATGTGGAAAATCCTAAAGATCAAGCGAGGAAAGGCAGCCTCAACGATTTCAAGGTTCACCGTCGGAAATTCGTTATTTTTTTGCCTCAAAAATAGCTGGAAAGTCAAATTTTTAAAACTTTTTGACAGTAATGTGAAAAATCCTAAAGATAGAGCGACGAAAAGCACACTCAACGATTCCCAGGTTCGCGTTCGGAAATTCTGAATTTTTATATATAAACTTCTGCGTAAATAGCTTTCCTATTTCATGATCTATCCCTTTACAGTTTATTGTGAAGTATAGGAAGCATTAAGGAGGCTAACTAACTTAAAAGCTCACAGCTATAAAGAAAGTGAGAAGAAAGATTAGAAAACTTAAAAGGAGTAACGAATTACAAAGAGTTATTTTAAATAGAAAATCTGAAAGAACGCTCATAAGATAATTATTAGCATTACCTAAAGAAGCATTGTCTCCAAACTTTCAGCCTCCAACTTTCAGTCCCGGAAATACTAGTCTTCAAACTGCCACTCTTATAAGTTTCACTCTCCAAACTGGCTGGGTTTTAACTTTTGGTCTCGAAACTACCAGTCTCCAAACTACCACTCTTATAGTTTCACTATAATAAGATAATTATTAGGATAATTATTAGAATTACCTAAAGAAGCATAGTCTCCAAACTTTCAGCCTCCAATTTTCAGTCCCGGAACTACCAGTCTCCAAACTGCCACTCTTATAAGTTTCACTCTCCAAACTGGCTGGGTTCTAACTTCCAGTTTTGGAACTACCAGTCTCCAAACTGTCACTCATAAGTTTCACTCTCCAAACTGACTGAGTTCTAACTTTCAGTCCCGAAACTACTAGTCTCCAAACTACCCCTCTTATAAGTTTCACTCTCCAAACTGCCAGGGTTCTAACTTCCAGTTTCGGAACTACTAGTCTCCAAACTGCCACTCGTATAAGTTTCACTCTCCAAACTGACTGGGGTCTAACTTCCAGTCTCGGAACTACCAGTCTCCAAACTGCCACTCTTATAAGTATCACTCTCCAAACTGGCTGGGCTCTAACTTTCAGTCCCGGAACTACCATTCTCCAAACTGCCACTTTTATAAGTTTGACTCTCCAAACTGACTAGGTTCTAACTTCTAGTCTCGGAGGTACCAGTCTCCAAACTGCCCCTCGTATAAATTTCACTCACAGTCTTTGGACAACCAGTCTTCAAACTGACAGTCTTCTTTCTACCAGCCTCCAAACTGTCAGTTTTCTAACTTTCACTCTCCAAACTATCTGCAAACTTCCAGTCCCCAGAATTCCAAAGTCGCCAAAGTTGACCATGGATTACCCTAAGGGATTTCGCAATTTTTTTCTAGTATTTCCTATATTTTTTGTACATTATCTTGCCATTAAAAGCCATCAATTTTTATTTTAAATCAAAGTATCGGGAATCCAGATATGAAGTTTTTGACTAGTCGTACGCTTTGTCAAATTCACACTTCTTTAAATCGATCTTCGGATCTCTGTTAAGAAGAGATGTCGTACTCTGGGGGTCAGATTTAGAAAATTGGCTAAATCTTTAACCGCCCCAGTTTTGAAGAAGTCAATAAATATATACATAGTTTCTATCAAAGTACGAGGGTGGATTGATAAGTTTCCGGCCTGACCAAGAGATGGCGCCACTAGGCCTACCTGGAGGCGGCGTTCTATAGTACCATCCTTAGATAGCTTGTAGCTATAGTTTCAGCCCGATCGCCATGTTAGTTTAGATTTGAGAGCACACTGAACAAGACGCCTCTGTGGTTTTTCTTGAAAATGGAAAAGCTGGAAAAAAATTTCTACCGCCAATTTGACGTTGGTTAAGCGTAATCCAAGCGGATTTTTGCGTCGATTCATAACCGTTGACGAAACTTGGGTCCACCACTACACTCCTGAAACCAAAGAACAGTCTAAACAGTGGATTGGACCAGGGGAACCAAATCCAAAGAAGGCAAAAACAATTTTTTCAGCGAACAAGGTTATGGCTACTGTTTTTTGGGGTGCAAGAGGTATTATATACATTGATTACCTTAAAAAGGGTAAAACTATCACTGGTCAATACTACGCAGACTTATTGCAACTTTTGAGCCACGAGGTGAAGATTAAACGACCTCATCTGGCGAAGAAAAGAATCTTGTTTCATCACGATAACGCACCAGCGCACAAGTCAATCGTTGCGATGGCTAAAAACAACGATCTGAATTGATGAATTGAAGCCGCACCCTCCCTACTCACCAGACCTAGCCCGGAGTGACTATTATCTGTTTCCTAAACTCAAAAAAATGGCTTGGCGGTAAGAGATTTGCGGACAATGAAGAGGTAATCGAAGCTGTTAATGGGTATTTTGAGGAGCTTGACGAATCAGTCTATAGAGATGGCATTACTAGACTAGCACAGCGCTATGAGAAATGTATCAGCCTTGAAGGAGATTATGTTGAGAAATACAAAAAAAAATTCTTAAAAACGTTGTTTTTCTTGGTCAGGCCGGAAACTTATCAAACCACCCTCGTATACAGATTGTTTTTTTTCTGACCTTTTTAGGGGACCTAGAAATTATGCTTGATCCCATATTTGGATAACGACTTGAAAATTTAATGGAGCTGGAGCACCCTTTTTCCTACTTAGTCATAATATTTTAATAATTTTTATAAGTAATCAATACATATAAATAAATAAATAAAATTATTATTATTATTATTATTAAGAAACTTATAAAAATTAAATTAAAAATTTAAAAAACCCCCGAACTTAAGTAATTTTCATTTAAAAAGTGAAAAATAATAAAGAAACTTAATGTTAAAGTACCTAAGAATCTATTAATAATTCTAAAAAAATACGTCGCGTTGGGGGACACGCGAGGGCAGACGTCGTTGACGGTCGTATCTTACATGCAAATTTTTTGAAGTAATTCTATGAAAGTTTTTGAAGTATTTTCTTAATTTTGTTTTTAAGTTAATCTTTGTTGCTTAATTAGACTATTTGTATTTAAATTGTTAGTTTAGGAGCGGTCCCCCAACGCGACGTATTTTTTTAGAATTATTAATAGATTCTTAGGTACTTTAACATTAAGTTTCTTTTATTATTTTTCACTTTTTAAATGAAAATTACTTAAGTTCGGGGGTTTTTTAAATTTTTAATTTAATTTTTTATTTCATACTTTTTATAGGTAGGTTAGGTTAAGTTAGACTTTAGTATATTATAATATACTTACTATAATTTAGATTCTTGTTAAGGTATAGATTACATTTAAGGTCAAGCTCGTTTGCTTTTTTTCTACGCATTCTCCCCACTTTCACTCCCCACAACTTTTAAACGACTCGACCGATTTTCATCATGTCTAGGAACACTCGCACATAAGTCACCTTTAATACAAAAAAAAATAAATTGAAATCACTGCATGCGTTCGGGAGTTACGATGCCACAGACAGACAGACAGTCAGACAGACAAATTTTAAGCCAATCGGACAAAGTTTATGTTTTTAACTTCAAATGGCCATTACTTCTAAGAGCAAAAATAACCTCAGATTCGAATCAGTGGCGTCGTCAGCTTCAATAGGATGAAATTTTAAGCCAATCGGACAAAGTTTATGTTTTTAACTTCAAATGGCCATAACTTCTAAACGGCAAGAGATAGAGCAAAAACGCGAAGAGATAGAGCAAAAATAACCTCAGATTCGAATAAGTGGCGTCGTCAGCTTCAATAGGACCAAATTTTAAGCCAATCGGACAAAGTTTATGTTTTTAACTTCAAATAGCCATAACTTCTAAACGCGAAGAGATAGAGCAAAAACGCGAAGAGATAGAGAAAAAATAACCTCAGATTCGAATCAGTGGCGTCGTCAGCTTCAATAGGACCAAATTTTAAGCCAATCGGACAAAGTTTATGTTTTTAACTTCAAATGGCCATAACTTCTAAACGCGAAGAGATAGAGCAAAAATAACCTCAGATTAGAATCAGTGGCGTCGTCAGCTTCAATTGGACCAAATTTTAAGCCAATCGGACAAAGTTTATATTTTTAACTTCAAATGGCCATAACTTCTAAACGCGAAGAGATAGAGCAAAAACGCAAAGAGATAGAGAAAAATAACCTCAGATTCGAATCAGTGACGTCGTCAGCTACAATAGGACCAAATTTTAAGCCAATCGGACAAAGTTGATGTTTTTCTCCCCACTTTTACTCCCCACAACTTTTAAACGGCTCAACCGATTTTCACCAAACATGTCTAACAACACTCGCACATAAGTCACCTTTAATACAAAAAAACTAAATTGAAATCACTGCAAGCGTTCGGGAGCTACGATGCCATAGACAGACAGACAAACAGACAAACAGACACGTCAAACTTATAACACCCCTCTTTTTGCGTCGGGGGTTAATAAATTTTATATTGTTTTAAAATAAAAATTATCGAAATAAATGTTAGCGCCAATAAATAAGTTTTTAATACCTGAAATTTTGCGTTCTAGTTCTATGAACAGTGCCGTGCCTTCGACAAGTCGTAATTAAAATTTAAAATAAATATTTTAAAAAAATTCCAAATAACAGCTTGGTGTTAAAATTATTTTATACGTCGTAAACTAAAACCAAACTGATAAAAAATATGGCTTTAATTTACTAATTAAAACTAATAAACACAACCGCAATTTATGTCAAGAAATTTTCCACTAAATCAAGCAGAGCGTATATATAAAAAATAAAAAATCATAAATCAAGCAATTAAAATATGCACAGCCATAATAAATTTCCTAAACATTAGTCAAACATTTATTAATAAAATAAAAATAAACTACAGCAATAAAATAGAACGTGGGCATTAAATAATAAAATAAAAAATACAAAAGAAGACAAAAACAAAAAAACGTTGACGGCAAAATCAAGCCAAACAACAAGAACCTCATTAAAAAAAATATATATATACACGTATATATATATATAAAAGAACCGCAGCAAATTTTGAACACGCTAAACACATGTAGCTGAAAAAAAAACCAAAAAAGATACAAAAACAACGACTACAGATACAGATACTGAGCAGCAGCAGCAGCGACAGACAAATGGCCAAACACCAGAGGCACGAAAACGTTCAACGTTCACTAGATAATGTGGGCCAACAAAAACAACAGCAACACCAACAACCAACACAATGTGGCACATGAAAAATAGTATCTTTTTGTAAAGCACAAAAGCAAAGCCAAATAACAAGATACAAAACAAAAGCAAAAAAAGATACAAAAAAAACGAAAAACCTCACAACCAAATTGATTGTGATGATGTTTGAAATATGCGCAAATTGACTTTGACTATTTAAGCAACTACTTAATGTATGCTGTGTGTATATATATAGATACAAATGTATCTATAGCTAGACATAAAGTATCTTTGTAGCTGTAGCTACATTTGCTGACATAGCAAATGTTAAGCCCTGACAGCGGGTGACGCTCAAAGCCCAACGATTAAAAAATTAAGAACACCCAAACAAGTAGAAACAAAAAAAGATAAATAAACACAAAAAAAGATACAAAGAAGAAGAATGTTAAACAGTTTAAATTTTATGATTGTTAGGCAATATCTTAAAGATTGTTTTGTATTCATTAATTTATGCCAGGGCTTCAGCAGATACATACTAATATAATCATTATATCTATTTGCATATATATCTAACCATAAATTTGCCAATTTGAAAGGCGCCTTATAAACATAAAAAACTAATGACTATATATTTGAAATGTATCTATAAGGTATAGTATCTCTATAGTAAAGGGTGTTTTCAACTAGCGCTTTTAATAGGCATAATTTGCAAGCTATTATTAAGTTTTTAGCAAGTCTATTGTTTAAATTTTTTTTTGTTTCATTTTTGGTTATATTCATATTTAATAGTCGACAAAAAACAAATAACGCCTTCTCATATGATTATAGATATTTTGTGAAAGCCTGAGTTTTAATCGACGAAACGTGTTAGTAATTACAGGTCGTCTACTTTGGTGGTCATCTGGGTGGGAAATGAGTTATGAGTATTTGTCAAGCTACTTTAGATGCGATTAAAATATATACGAATAAAAAAGATATCAATCGTTTATAATGGATTTTTATAAGATACTTAAGGCTTTGTACAAAATACCAAAGTTAGGGCGTATCATCTTTAGAGATTTCCTTGAAACATTAATGAACTTGGGCAGAATGAATCTTCAATATCTTGGATAATCTTTTTAGAGACAGTGAGATATACATATATGTTCTATTTGACGAAGTTTAAACTTAAAAACCATTTGATCCACTTTAAATAATTTGTTTTTAGGATCTAAAGCATCAAAAATCGTTTATATGCAAATTTGCTTGGTCAAATTGAGCCCATAATAATTGCAATTAAAACTTCAAATTTAAAAATCTTTCGATCTACTACACATAATTTATTTGTAAGAGCTGAAGTCTCAAAAATCGTTTATATGCAAATCAGCTTGGTCAAACTTGACCCATATTGATTGCAACTAAATCGTCAAACTTATAAACACTTTCGATCACCTACAAATAAACTGTTTCTAGGAGCTTAAGTCTCAAAAATTGCTTATATGCAAATATACTGGTCAAATTTAGCCCATATTTATTGCAATTAAATCTTAAAATTTAAAAATCATTCAATCCTTTACAAATAAACTTTTTCTAGGAGCTAAAGTCTCAAAAATCTTTTATATGCAATTATGCTTGTTCAAACTTAGCTTATATTAAGGGGCACACCTAGTGTGACAGCCTAAAAAAAGGCCATTTTTGGGAATTAATAAAAAAAAACTAGTAAATCCATCTATTTAAAATTTTGAGGGTATATTTATACATGTTTTGAGAATACACAGTAAAATTTTTGAAATAAAATATTGAATATTTTTAAAATGACACGCGATCCCCGGCGGCGCCAAAAAAAAAGGTACTCCAATGCCTTCTCCGTTGATAAAACCTAAAAAAAAAATTCTCGTTAATCTAAAACATATTGTCTGTACAATGAACCTCGGGCGAACAAAAAAATCGAAAATTGACAAAATGGCGGCATGTTGAAAAAAAAGTTAAATTTTTCCCAAAATTTTGGTCGTTTTTGGCCTGCCAAAATTCTATTTTTGATCAGATCAAAAAACTGGAGGTTCATAGTATGGAGAACTATATAGAGGAGATGCAAAAAAAATTTGATAGCGATCGGATCATTTGTCTTCGAGTAATCACTCCAGCAAATTCGAAAAATGCTGTTTCGAGAAAAACGCGTTTAAAGATAAAATGATCGTTTTTTTTTTTGGCGCCGCCGGAGATCGCGTGCGATTTCAAAAATATTCAATATTTTATTTCAAAAATTTTACTGTATATTCTCAAATCATGTATAAATATACCCTCAAAATTGTAAATAGATGGATTCAATATTTTTTTTTTAATTCACAAAAATGGCCTTTTTTTAGGTTGTCACACTAGGTGTGCCCCTTAAATGGCTGTAACTCAAAAACTATTTAAGATATCGATTTAAAATTTTAGTATGTTATTTTTAAAGGTATAACCTATCGAAATATGAGGAAAAAAAATTTGAAAATTTCACACTAGGTATGCCCCTTAACTCCAATTAAATCAGCCTCAAAAGTCGTTTATATGCAAAAATAATTGTTTTTATCTCAAAATAGCCTGTTTACAAAACTTGTTGTAAAAATGAAACCTTATATATCCTAACAATGTCAAAATTTAAAAACCTGTCGATACACTCACCTTAACTTTCCGTAAAAAGGTTATTTCTAAAACCTCTTACATGCAAAAATTCTTTAACTTTAACACTCTTTAATTTTAAGGAAACCATTTTGCCAAACTGTTTGTAAATACGACACAGAAATCTAACTTCAAATAATTTGCCTGTCAAAAGCTACTCTCAAACATCCTTTATATGCAATAATGCTGATATTTAAATGCGCATTGGTTGAAAAATAAATTCTTTACAAAAATGCGTTTGAAAAAGAAATAGTTGACAAAAAATGTTAGAAATTCAAAAAAACACTTTTTGGTTCAATTCAAATAATCTTTTTGTACAAAAACTCAAAAATCGTTTATATGCAAAAATGCTTTTAAACTGCCTTTAAATCTAGCACGAAGCTGTTGCAAAATAAAAAAAAAAATTCGATCAAAAAATGAATATCTGCAAATTCAATTTAAATTATCTGTTTGTAATAAAAATTATACAAAAATTTACATATGTAAGCAACCTATCAATCTAGAACGAAACTGTTGCAAAACTGTTTGTAAAAAAGAAATCCTCGCTAAATACTGTAAAAATTTAAGGACCTTTTAGACTTTAAAATCTGTTATATGCAAAAACGGTGAAATTGGAGCTCTCTATCACGTATTGAAACATCGTCCAAATCTAGAACGAAACAATTGCAGAACTGGTTGTACAAATAAAAACCTCACTGTGTAAATTTAAAGATATTTTGATTTCTAAAATCTGTATTACGCAAAAACTCTCTTTGCGAACCTAAGTATAATCTCTGCAAAATTGTATTAAAAAAAAAAATCGTAGAATATATTAAATAAACGGATAGATGTAGGAGTTCTAGAAATTAAGAATAACAGATTTCAGTATTAGGTAATCGATTTTCATAGAATTCAGCCAAATCTTTCAACATAAAAAACTCCAACTTGATAAATGCTCTTTAATGATAGTTTGTTATAAAATTCCTGAAGCACATCCAAATCGTGTGTCTTAAACGAGTTATAATTTTTAGTCTAGAGTGCAGTGTATAAAATATTCGATTTATAACGATTGCACTTGCAATAAGCATGTTTTATATATTGCCATTTTGTTTGTGACATCATAAAATAAATATCAATTACGATTATCATTTGAGATATAAAATTTACACGTTATAATTAATTGTTTTTATTTATGAATTTATTTAATGAATTGTTTCTGCGGTTTAATTAACTGTCGCTGTTATAATTACATATAAACATATATACATATGTATATACATATACATATGTATGTAGATAGAAAGAGCAAGAGGGTGCGAGCGTACTCGACGCAAGAGTGAGCAAGAAGCACAAATTGAGTTATTGTGTTCACTGAAGCGCGAAAACTTTTGCATGAAATTAATTTTATTTTAAATGACATTAAATGTCGCTTTTATTAAGCGCAAACAAGTATTATGGTTTTTTTTTTTTTTATTGTTATGCAAAATTATTCAATATAGTTGGCTAAGGTGTATATAGAGCCTATACATAATATAAGGGGTGTTTTTTTGAGAGCTAGCAATGTTTTTTCTTTATTTTTAGAACTTATTTGTAGTTAAAAGATACTCTTAAAGGCTTACAACAATATTTAGTTAGATAGTATGTAATGGGTGTACTTTTGGGAGCTATTCCTGGTTTTTATTTTTTTTTATTTTTAGAACCGATTTGTTGTTAAAAGATACTCCATAAAAAAAAATTGGAACAATATTAAAGTTAAGTTAACAGAACAGATTTTTTTTTAACTATTAGGTTTTGTAGTTTAGAGATACTTTACAAAGCTTGGAACATTATAAAGTTAATTTTCAGAACTAGTTTTTATTTAAAGATATTCTTAAACACTAGGAACTAGCCTATTTGCATTTAAACGACTTTTGAGAAGTAAGAACAAGCAGTTTATTTATAGTGGATCGAAAGGTATTTAAATTTTAAGATTTAATTGCAATTAATATTGGCTACTTCGATCAAGCATATTTGCATATAAAAGATTTTTGAAGCTTTAAAGAGTTAAAAGATTCTATAAAAGGCTCAGAACAAGAGACTTCAGCTCTTACAAACAGTTTATTTTTAGTGAATCGAAAGGTGTTTAAATTTGACGAATTTGCAATTTATATCAGATACTCCAAAGATTCTCTAAATCGCATGAAAAAAGCAAATTTGCATTTTTGGCACTAGGTTTTTATTTAAAAGTATTTTAAAGTAGAATATTTGAACCCAATTTTCTGTTTCTTATTTATAAATAGTTTTGGTTCTTTTTATATTAAAAAGTGCTAAAATTAGCAAAATTTTTGCATATAAGAGGTTTTAGAAAGTAGCTTTTTACATTAAGTTTATTTGATTGTATCGCAAGGCTTTTAAATTTTGATTTTATTAGTATTGTTTTATTTTTATAATTTATTTTTATAAGAAATTTTATTAGCAGGCTATATTGAAATTAAAAGTAACATTTTTGCATACTAACGATTTTTGAGAATATCATTTTAGAAGCTGCTTATTTGAAGTGAATTAATTTTTGATTTTTTATTTAATTTTTAAATTTTTGGCAACATTTTTGGGTACATAAAGTTTTGTAAAATGGCTTTGTGAAGATTCAAGACAATTTTTGCATTTAATCCGAAACTAGCTTTTTACACAATGTAATAAGAGTTGTGTATGGAAAGGCGTTTAATTTGGATGTTTTGTGACATTCTTCATTCATATTTTCAAAACTCCTTGCAAACTAGAGTTAAAATTAAATTATTTTTGCAAATAAACGATTTTTGAGAGTTGCATTTTGGGAGTATGTGAAATTTTTTTTTTTTTAATTTTTACATTTTTGGCAACTTTTTTGAGTACATGTAAGTTTTGTAAAATGGCTTTGTGAAGATTCAAGAGAATTTCGAGGTTCTATGCTCCAGTGGGAGACAAAGGAATTTATGATGACGAAGAGAATTTTTGCTTTTAAGTGGTTTCAAAAACTACAATTACATTACTCAAAAAATGTTTTTAATTTGGTAACTTTTAAACTTTTTCACTTATATTTTTTAATATTCCGTTGAAACAGGAGTTAAAATTTTATATTTTTTGCATATAAGCGATTTTTGAGACTAGCTTCTGACACATACTTTATTTAAAGGGTTTAAAATTTTTTACAAGTTTTCGGTTTGGCATCGAATTAACACAGTTCTTGAACCATTTCATTCATAGATTGTTAAGGTATATGATAATTTTGGGAAACGCTTAAAAATACTTTTTGCTGTATATCAAGTTTTTAGTGCCTTAGAAAAAAAGGAAACCCTGCAGCGACACTTTAAGGGATTCGTGTTTTAAGTAATCTTTTATTTTGATGCATGGAAGCTCACTTTAACGATCGTTTTAAAATTTCCCTAATTGTCACAGTAGCTACCCCTCAGCCTTTTGATAAAAATTACTGATAAATTGAAAAGTATCTTTTACCCTTTAAGAATGCATCCCCTTAACGAATGCATTTGGATTTCTGATTTAATGCACTCGGCGGATCGACTTTTTTCTGACAAGTTTTGTGTCACAGCAAATATTTTACAATTAGAGTGCTTTGTTGGGTTCTGTTATGTCAACTTGAACCGTGCACTTAATTCATTTGAAATGCAAATGAGACGTGTAATTTACAGTTCAGCTATGTCGTCGCCCTGGTCAACCCGCCCCTCTCGAATTACACATACACATCTGCTCCATCCCTCGTTCCCAGCTCGCTCTCTATCGCGTGAAGTGGGCTACGGTTAGTTGAGTCGAGTCGGCTTGTCTGTCAAACGATTAATTAATTACTTGATTACTTGCCCATTAAATACTTTTATATCTACATAAATGCTGTACATATATACTAGGTATATAGCAAAGTTATCAAAAAGCAGAACCCCTACGATGATGAACACCTTTGTTCAATGAATCGCATCCGTGCTGGGAATTCGTAATTCCCATTCTAGCCCATTTGTTATGCAAATTGCCAAGTGCTACTTGCTACTTGGCATGACAAGTTTATTCTCTTTGCTGTTTGGATTATGATTGTCAATATTATTGATATTGATTAAGAGTGCAAGTGTTGAGTTACTTTGTGCATACTAATTTCTGGTTCCGAGCTGGAATTCTGGAATTCTTATTCCTAACAGCATCTAAGATAAGCTTTTTTGTAGACGTCTTTTTCCCGGTCGTCGCTTTGTCTCCATTTTGTCGCTTTTTTTTTCTAAATGAGCACACGCGTCTGTCATTTCTTGTCTTTTGTTATAAAAATAGTAATAAACCAAAAAAAAATAGAAGAAAAGAAAATATGTTGAGCTAATTTTAGCTCCATGTGCGAAAAAGCGTCTAAAGCTAAAATAAATCCCAAGCAATTTGTGCTCAAGTGGTTGGCTTAAGAGATTAACTTTTGAGATATTTTTGGGAGAAATGTAGCTTTTACGGTTTAAGCTCTTTAGAAATTTTGAACGCAGTTCTTTTTAAGATTTTTGGACCCAACTCTGAATGGCTTCAATGGCTGTGTGCTTCATAAGTCGACCCTAGTACGGCTTCTTATAAAAGATACATTTTTATCTATAAAGTATAGGCAAGATATCGACAAAAATCGACAAACTTAATCTGCCTAAAGGCGCTGCGTAAAACTTTCTACGTATTCTGCTAACCAAAAACAAGGGAGCTTCGCTGCCTGTGTGCTTCGTAAGCCACTTACAGTCTTCTAAAAAAGATAAAGTTTTACATATTAGTTTCAAAGCAAAATGACCAATCGTTTCAGACCCAATCGTATTTTGTTAACTAAATCTTCTGCAAATTATTTTCAAGTAGTTGGATTAAAAGACTTTTTTTTTGAGATATTTTCGGTTGAAAGTATTTTTTACTATTTAAGCTCCTTAGAAATAAAAGAATCAGTTCGTTTTCGGATTTTCAGATTCAATTATATTGTACTAAACAAAAATCAAGGAGGCTCCGCTGGTTGCTATAAGGTTCGAGTCAAGATATCGACAAAAATCGACAAACTTGATCTGCCTAAAGATAATGCGTGAGACTTTTTAGCTGTTTTTGTGCCAATCGCATTCTGGTTACCAAATAAAAGGGGGCTCCGCTGGCTGCGTGCTTCACAAGCTAATCTACGAACAGTCTTCTAAGAAAGATACATTTTGATCTGTTATATTTTATTTATAATTATCAAGATATCGACAAAAATCGACAATCTTGGCCTTAAAGCGCATTTTTTTGTGAATCTTTCTGGCCTTTTCGGACACTATCGTATTCTAACAGAAACATGGGGACTCCGTTGCCTATGTGCTTGACAAACCAATCTATGTGTACTCTCTTAAGAGAGATATATTTTTACCTACATATTAGTTTTAAAGAAAATTAGCAAAATATCGAAATATCGAGTGCACTTTATTGCTAAAAAAAAATTTGTGACCTATTTGACTCCCAATCGTAGTCTGGTAACCATAAACAAGAGGGCTCTGCAGCCTGTTGGTTTTACAAGCCAATCTTCGTGCAGCTATCTACGAGATACATTTTTATCTATTAGTTTTAAAGACAATTGCGCAATTTCATTGTAAAATTTTCGAGCTGTTTTAAAACTAATCGTATTTTGGTAACCAAAAACAAGGGAGCTTCATAAGCCAATGTTTAGTTTTCTCCCAACATACTAATCCCCCATATAGTATGATGGGTCTGACCATTTGGGTGTAGATCCAGAACGTTATTTTGGGGCTCAGATCCCAGGATTTACCCAGAAGTAGTTTTGTAGTCCAAAGGTTTCTTTTGGATTTTGGATAGGATTTTGGTTTTCTTTTTTTAGTGATAACGGAATCAAGGTGTGCGCCCCAAGTGAGTTTTTCATTCAGGATAATTCCTAGATATTTTACCTCTTACTTTAGGGGTACCTATGTCTCATTTATTGTTAATGTGGCGATATGAAACGCCCTTTTTCTTGCAAATGGGACAATGGTGGTTTATGTAGGCATGATTGACAGTCACTCTAATTTGGTAAATCCTCAAGAGATCTTTCCTAGCAATTTGATACCATTCCATTGTCAAAAATATTTTAACAGGACACCGCTTCAATTCCAATAAATAAACACGCAAATAATTCCTAACTTTTGCGGTTAGAAAGCCTGTGAATTTGTATTTTTTAGTAATATCCCAATGTTTTGTATACTTTATGGGATCTATACAAACTTGTAAATCCTTTGTACCTTCGATATAGGATAGGCTATCATAATACTGGGTACAGCTTCCGGAACTGCGCAGTGTAGCATTTTCTTTAACCATCTTTGTTCTGTATTACAGAGTTGCTAAAGTTCCGTAAAGTACCATCTTCTCAAACCATTTAAGTGAACTTTTCTTCTTCCAGTTTATTTTTTAATCTTAAGCTCCAAAAAAATAATATAAATTCTATATATAAATAATAATAATATAAACTATATATTATAAAAGCACTATCTTACCGTTTTGTAAACTTTATGGGATCTATACGAACTTAGAATTATTATGTACCTTCGGTATAGAATAGACTAGCACGGTATAGGATATATATATAAGTTCCTCTAACTCCGGGTGGAGCGTAGGGCCAAAAATATAGGATAGAGTTCCCGAATTTCTAGTATTTTCTAAAATTTTGTTTTATAAAGTAGGTAAAGTTTCTCAGTGTGCAACTTTCTTGAACCATCCATATAATTATTCTGGTTCCAGTTATTTTTTTCGTATCATAATCTTTGAAAAATCAATAATAATTTTCCGTATAAAAGTACAAGCTACAAAAAATGTTTTTAAAACGCCAAAAACTTTTCAACACTTCAAAAATATTTTTAAACACATTTTTATGTAATGTATTTTGTTAAAGCTTCCGCACGACTATGTACATTGTATACAATGTCAATTAACAGTATATAAAGAGTATACAAATAAGCCATATACAAATATAAATATGTACTCAAGTTAACAGCACAGCTAAAAGGCAGCTAGGCCAGCACAGCTTCCTCTAAAAGCCATCAAATTTTTTTAGCATTGCTTTTTATAGTACAATACATAGACTTGTACAATATTTAAAAATTAATTTTCAATGCTATTTAAATGTTTGCTTTGTTGTATATACAGTTTGTCAAATAAATGTTTGCAAAATGAAAAAAATCACGAAAATTCAACTTTAACTTACAAAATAATTAACAAAAACTCCTTTATTTAAATTTTTTCTTTTGTAGTATTGTTACGGGAGGTATTAGCTATTAGCATATTAAAAAAAAGTTGGAAAAATCAAAATGAATCCTAAAGAAAAACAACAAAAACCAAGAAGCAGCGAATATTGCGCTGTCAAATAAATGTTTGCAAAATGCAAACACATGGCGAAAAGAGAATAGAAACAAGATAACTGTAAATCTAATTGGAAAGAAATGAACACCTGCGTCCTTGCTATGCATTGAGTGATTGTTTTCATGATTTTTGATGCCTTGGACATACTGATCCTCGGATATTTTCTTCCGATCTTCCTATTTTGCTTTGATTAGAATAGTTTTATTGGGTGTGCCCTGTTTAACAACTCCCGTTTCCAATACTACCCCCAAATTTTGGATGTGGTGTAAGTATGAAGTGTGGGCAAGTATGTCGGTGACTTGGATGCAATTATAAGGCAGTCAGATCCTCCACAGCAACGATTTTTGTGTGTGGTCGATGCGCTTGCATGCTTTTTGTTTAGTTTAACGTGTCTTTGAGGATCAACAGACCAAACATTTACAGCGCTCCTTGACTATTCTTGTTTTAAATTGTCCACATAATACTCCTCCGTCATCACATCATTCAAAAAAGGCGGCTCATGAACACCTGTGAATGATATGCAATGGTTCATCATTAAATATGGCTTGCAAAAGCCTGCTGTTGGTATTGTTTTCTTCTGCTGCACGGTTGTGTTTGGTTTTCTCCAAACAATTTTAGGTTTATCATGATAGTATTATATTATTTTCGTCGGGACGCATAAAATAACTCCATTTCTATACTCCAGAGTCTTTGAAACGAAGGGAATAGAAAATTTAAACCGCCACTCAATGGTAATGCAAATAGCAATGGTTCTTTCTGGTTATGGCGAGGAGCGCTTCTGCGTTTTTTCAATGATGCGATGACGGAGGAGTATTATGTGGACAATTTAAAACAAGAATAGTCAAGGAGCGCTGTAAATGTTTGGTCTGTTGATCCTCAAAGACACGTTAAACTAAACAAAAAGCATGCAAGCGCATCGACCACACACAAAAATCGTTGCTGTGGAGGATCTGACTGCCTTATAATTGCATCCAAGTCACCGACATACTTGCCACACTCCATACTTACACCACATCCAAAATTTGGGGGTATTATTGGAAACGGGAGTTGTTAAACAGGGCACACCCAATAAAACTATTCTAATCAAAGCAAAATAGGAAGATCGGAAGAAAATATCCGAGGATCAGTATGTCCAAGGCATCAAAAATCATGAAAACAATCACTCAATGCATAGCAAGGACGCAGGTGTTCATTTCTTTCCAATTAGATTTACAGTTATCTTGTTTCTATTCTCTTTTCGCCATGTGTTTGCATTTTGCAAACATTTATTTGACAGCGCAATATTCGCTGCTTCTTGGTTTTTGTTGTTTTTCTTTAGGATTCATTTTGATTTTTCCAACTTTTTTTTAATATACTAATAGCTAATACCTCCCGTAACAATACTACAAAAGAAAAAATTTAAATAAAGGAGTTTTTGTTAATTATTTTGTAAGTTAAAGTTGAATTTTCGTGATTTTTTTCATTTTGCAAACATTTATTTGACAAACTGTACATAATTTATTGTATGCTTGAAGCATGCAATGACCAACAACAACAACAACAGCAAACACACAAAAAAAGAACATAAAAAGCAGCTCATAAAATGTATCCTATGGATACGCTTTTTGTTTTTGTCTTATTTTATTTCACTTTTATTTCTTTTTGTGTAGCCCTCGTAAAGTACAAGCAGCAAACTGTTTATTTGCTTGCGGCTTCATCTTTTGCCGTTCGTTGTTTGTTGTTTTGTTTTTGCTGCTGAGCGGGGAGAGAGCAACTAACTATTGAGCATAAAAAGCAAAGCGTGCTCATCAAATTTGTGTGACTAACTGACGAACTGTCAGTGTCAGAGAGACAGACAGACAAAGAGACAGACAGTCAGCTCAGCTCAGCTTTTATGCTTTTGCCCAAATCCCAACACACACACCAATACACAGACACAGCAAGTCACTGCTCTTCACTGCTCTTCACTGCTCTCACTCTCCACTTCAGTCTCCACTCATCCTCCTCAGCTGCCTGCCTCTTACACCCCCGCCACAGGCTACACAGCACGTACACTTGGCAGTTTTTGCGCTGCTGCTCTCTGTCGCTGTCTCTGCTGCCTTTGCCTTTCCATATTTATTTTGATATCTTTTATGATTTTTTATTTCGCGGCTTAGCCGTAACTGGCGCGCCAGTTTGTTTATTTTGCTGCTGCTGCTGCTGCTTGCTCGACTCTGCAATGTAAATAAAAAAATGAAAAAAAAATCAGAAAAAAAAACTTTGCCTGCCGGGTCGGACGTGAATGTCGTTTCAACTCAAGAGCTCGCACTGCTCGCCTCTCCGCCCCTCAGCAAATACTCCTTAACTTTGGTACTAATGTAAAAAATATATTTTCATATTCTTTGTGGATTGCTGTATTCAATTTTGTTTTCTTTTTTGTTGGCTTTTTGCTGGCAATGTTTTTTTTTATTTATTTATTTTTGTTTTTTCGAATACACTGCAAATGGGCTACATGGGTGCAGTAAGAAAAAAGGAAGCTATAGCTGGTTGCTGTTTTCGAAGATCTTAGAGCTAGGAGCTGGGAATTTTGTACCCAGCTATATCTTAGCTGATCTAGTTCTTTACTTGCTCTAATTTCTTTGGTAGGGAGTTCAATATTAAACATCCACATAGACTCTTTCTGATTTCCCATTTATAGCTCTAAGTTACATTAAAAATTTGCAGTAGAAGTTTTACTATGGTATTTTTTGGCACTCTTTTTTTGCGTTATGGATACTGTTCCCAGTTGGTGCCAAAGTTGCTTTATCCAGTAACAAAAAAAAAAAAGGTTTTTCTTCCAATAATTATACTTGTAAGGTTTTATATGTGTGTTCGATTTATTGTATTACTTCACTGCAAAAAAAAATTCAGTTGCGAACTGGTTCCCAACCACCCCTACAGTGAAACTGTGTGATTTTTTTATTGTGTAAAACATTTTATGAAATTGCATGTTCACCATTTCAATCCAATACCTTTTGCCGTCTTTCGGGCAGAGATTGATTTCATGCTCATCAACTTTATGATCCTTGCAGGCAAGAAACTTATCTCAGTTGTTTTTAACGTCCTAATTTTAGGTAAATGCTCTCCCATCCAAAAAATCGGAACAAGTAATAGTCCGAAGGTGCAAAGTCTGGAGAAATGGTTTGAGCTGGTTCATCCTTTTAAGACCATGATCTCTTGCGCTTTACATTCTTGACATCAACCCATTTTTCGTCGCCAGTAATAATGCGCTTCAAAAATGGATCACTTCTTTGACGTTTGATAAGCAAATCACAGTCGTTCTGCAAAAACATAAGGAACTCATATGTATGTCAAGCTTCTAAATTAATCCTAGACGTTTCATGTGCTTGCAAACGGTCGCGTTAGACAAATTTAATCTTTCAGCAATCTCTCGAGTTGTTTTTCGACGATTTGCATCGACCAACGATTTTATTTTATCCACATCGGCTTCAAGAGGCCTTCTGGGATCAAGATCGAAAATGCCGGAACGAAATTTTGCAAACCAATTTTTGCATTGGTTCGGTCAACACATCTTCTCCGTACACATCACATAATTTTCACCTTGCATGAATTGCATTTTTACCCTTTTGATAGTAAAACAGTAAAATATGCCGAAAATTTTGTTTTCGATCTTCCATCTTCGATAGGGCACCAAACCAAAAAATATTCGAAAAAAATGTAACAACATTTTTTACAAAAAAGCCTTACTATATCAGCTGTTTGAATAAATAAAGTTAAAGCGGTTAAATATAAAGTTGGATGCAAAAGAATTTAATAAGATCAGCTGTTGTCATCAAACGAAATTACTTAGTGAACGACCCAATATTATTTTAAGCAAGGGCTTGTCAACCATTGGGAAGCAACCAGAATTTTTGGGTATGATGTTCATTCAACTGGTTGCAAACTGGTTTGACAGCATATTGTACAAGACCAGCAGCTTCCTTACTAGAATACAATAATTCGTTTAGGTATGCTCGAGTTCTGGTATAATTAGCCCACATATTAAACTAGTTTATTGGTTACTCCAACTTTGAATTTTTCGAAAATCGCTTTTTTTTTCCTCAAAATGCTACCTTATAGTCATAAGAATACACGAAGTATATTAATTTAGAACAATTCGAAAGGCAAAATGATTTTTTGACACTTGAAGCCATGCGCTTCCAAGCGTTTGGAGTCGTGCTCGAAAACCGACGTTTTTAAAACGATGCGCAGTGCTATTCTAACAATACTTGCTCGATTTGAATGTTTATACCCTGTACCGTATGGTCCAAGGGTATATTAAGTTTGTGCAAGCCGAAAATGTATGTAACATATAGAAGGAGACGTCGGAGACACCCCAAAGTTACCTAAAATATGATCAGGGTGAATAGAGAAGTCGATATACCCATGTCCGTCTGTCCGTCTGTCCGTCTGTCCGTCTGTCCGTCCGTCTGTCCGTCTGTCCGTCCGTCCGTCCGTGTGAACGCCTAGATCTCAGAGATGGTAAGAGCTAGAGTTACCAAACTTTCACATTAGATCCCATATTATTCCATAGGAGGCAAGTTTATTTTATTTTTTTGATATCGGGGATAAATTATATAGCTCCCATGGGGGTGTTTGAGACGACCTCGAAAAAAAAAAGCGTTTTAGATGAATAATTCGTTTGTTTATGAAGATATCGTAACGAAATTTGGCAATCGAAAGTTTTTTATAGTTCCCAATCACTGTACCAAATTTGATCAAAATCGGTTGACTATATCATATAGCTCCCATAGGACCGATCGGCCAAAATAACTTTTTTAAAGAAAAATTGGCTATATTTCGTTTTTTAATAAAGATATCCTAACCAGATTTGGCGTTTGGAAATTTTTTAGACCAATTAAGCATTGTGCCAAATTTGAACAAAATCGGTTGACTATATCATATAGCTCTCATAGGTCCGATCTTCCAAAAAATCGATTTTTTAACAAAATTTGCTGTGTTTCGTTTGTTTGTTAAGATATTGGGACCAAATTTGACATTCGTGAGTATTTCATAGTTCCTAAGCACTGTACCAAATTTAATCCAAATCGTTTGACTAGATCATATAGCTCCCATAGGACCAATCGGTCCAAAAACACGTTTTTTATACAAAATTCGATGTGTTTTGTTTGTTTGTAAAGATATTTGAAATAACTTTGGCGTTCATATCTTTTTTAAGGTATTTAAGCACCGTGTCAAATTTTATTGAAATCGGTTGACTATATCATATAGCTCCCATAGGAACGATCGGTCAAAAAAAAATTTTTGCTTAAAAATTCTTCTGTTTTTGGTTTTTTGTGAAGAAATCGGACTTTATTACAAGCTAGTGGTACAGGGTATCCTAAAGTCGTCCGCGCCCGACTTTACGTCCGCCATTTTTTTTAAATCAAAATTTTCGTAAAGCTTGTGCCTGACGTTCAATTTTCACATTAGAAGGAATCCTTCTTTTTCATAACAATTAGAACAATCAGAAACGTTTTCGCGGAATCCTTCGCAGTTTTTAGACAATTCAGAATTTCAACAAAATCCTCTTCAGGCTATAGCTAATTGCCCATTTATAATAAAAAAAATTTGTTCGTTGCAAACAGACGAGAATTTCCCCTCTACACTGCGTACAAGTTTTACTTGACCTGTTGGAGACGCTTCGTTCAAATGACGCTAACATACTGATGTTATTTTTCCATTAAAAAATTCGATAAATTTTCAATAAATACACTAATGTAAACTTATTGAAGCTATTGTTATGAATTTGCTCAACATTCTTAGGTTTTCATTTAAAAATCTCCCTAATATATGCATTGATTTTTGGTCGTGAAGGTGGCCTAGCCCCTTAATATTGTTTATAGTAAAGGAAATATTATTTTATTTTTGTTAATTTGTAATAATTTTATTCTCTTATAATTTAGTTATTATCAAACATTTACGATTCTTAAACTATGAGAGTTAAGCGGTACAATTTAAATAGTAAAAGCGCTCTTCATCACCGTTTTTCCCTATCCCGCAGCTGTTCTTTTTTTAACCATTTAAAAACTAGTTACATTCAGAGTAGTTGAGGCCACTTATATGACACAGAATTCCTGCAGGGTTGGCGTAGTGGCCGCATGTGTAAGTAGAAGTGATAAAAGAGAGCTGAGCTCTATAAGAGCATAAGCTTCTGTTACTTTAACATTTTGCGTACCTTTTATTAACATGTTATGTTATGCATTCAAAGAGCAAGTTTATCTTACCAGAGAGTTCTCTCTGATCTTACTTTACATTTATGTTAAGCTAAGCATTAATGTTTAACAGATTTTAATTTCTATGCTATGTTTACATTGGTTTTTGATTTACATTTATGTTTAGTTTAGTATTTAGATTTTAACTTTTATGCTAGGTTTACATTGGCCTTTGATTTAAATTATATTATTTATAGTTGTTGGGCTTCAACAGATACTTCAAATTTCTTGTAAAAAGTGTTCATCACTAATTTTTGCAACAAAGTTTAACACAAAATCTATCTTCAAATAAAAATTTCGGCTCATGGAAATCCTGGGCCTACAGACGAAAATTTACAATTCGAGCTCATTGAAATATTTTTTGAGGTTTTGGATACTTCAAGTTCTTTGCAAAACGTGTTCATTACTAATTTTCAAACAAAGTTCTGCTCTAGAAAACTTTTTCAAATCTATCTTAAAATAAAAATTCAGTTCCTGGTTTTACAGACGAAATTTTTCAAAAGTACAAACATTAAAGTGTACATTAAAGTCGTTTTGTACCCACTACCACTGCCCACTTGTTTTTTGCTTGGAATTTTTTTTTTGTTCGTGCTCAAGTTAAGCTCTGGCTTTTGACTTTATTACAACATTTAAGTGCGATTTTTATGTTTATTTATTTATATATATATAAATATATAGCTGCTATTTACAAGAGGCTTGTCGTTGCAAATTGTTTAATTAAAGTCATTTGGTCATTAGTTGGCGTGATTAAGCATTTCGAAATTGTCTAAATTGTAAACTATTGTATTTAATATTATAACTAGCATGTCTATTATTATTATTATTACCGATATTTGCATGATAAATGATTTTTTTCTATATATATAATTACATGCCACATGCAATTTTGTTACTACTTTGTATTAAACTATCAGTTGTTAGTAACTCTGACTAAAATTACTTAATATGTACAACGTGTTTATTGCAATATTTGCTTCAGCCTTCAGGTGATTGACCAGTGAATACAACTATATAACTAATTTATACATATATACTATATATATATATATATATATATTATTCCAAACATGTGAAACCATAATAACAATTTGAAATTGCATAAATTAAATTGTCAAATGTTGTTAGCTTGCGTAAAACTAGAACTTAATGAATTTGTTAAGGTCGTGTTTGGACTACAAAAGTTGGAAATATGTCACGTTTATCTTGTAAGATAATTAAGACAAGTATGGTTACAAATTTGAAACACGATCGAAATCGATGAGAGCGAATTTTTTATGTAGGTTGTCGTTTTGTGGAATATGTAAATGAAACTTTAGAAATATTACATTGAAAAATATGCAAAAATTGTGTTAATGGCTTTATTGAACTCTTTTGAAGGCTTGGCCAATTTTATTTCGTCATCTGCGTTAAATATAGAACTTTTTGACTCTTTTTTGAGTTATAAGAAATCAGAAATGGTTCTAGTTTGAACTTGATATAAATTTAAAGAATTTGTAAATCCTGCTAAAATTATAAGTAAGCAATTTTGTGAAAAAAATGCATAGTCCTACAAATTTAAAATTTATTTTTTACTACATAAATAATCTGAAGTGACTCAAAAATGGCGTTTTGAACTCTTTGGTAAATTTTTTCAATTTTATTTTGTCATCTGCCTTAAAAATACAAATTTTTTACTTTTTACAGTACTACGCAAGATATGAGAAATTGTTGTAGTTTGAACTAAATAAAATTTAAAGAATTTTCAATCCCTTGTAAGAATATTAGTAAACAATTTTATGAAAAAAATTGTGTTTTCTTAAAAATAAATTGATTTTTTTAATTTTAACCTGCGAAAAACAGAATTTTCTATAAGAACAATCCAATTTTCCCAAATTTATATTTCTGTAAATGTAAAGTTATGTCAATTTTATTATAATGCCAAGTTTTTAACATGGTATATTTATTTTTAATTTTTTTATTATTTTTTTTATATTTCGTAGGGTTTTGTACTATTTCTAGGATTTTTATTTCATATTTTTAGAAATTTGTCTTGGTTTTTTTTTTTAGAAATTTTGTTTTGTTTTTTTATAGAAATTTTGTTTTGGTTTCTTTTTAGAAATTTTGTTTTGTTTTTTTTTAAAGGATTTTTGGGAATTTTTAATATTTTAGGTATTCTTATGATTTCTTTTTGTATTTAAGGATTTTTAATATTTTAGGATTAATATATAATTTTTGGAATTTTGTAAAATTTTTAGAAATTGATACTGTTTTTTTTTTTTTTTAGAATTTTTGGGAATTTTAATATTTTTAGGTATTATTTAGTGTTTGTGGTATTTCTAAGATTTTTAGTATTTTTGAGTTTTAAATATTTTTCGTATGCTTAGATATTTTTTTTTTAATTATTGTAATTTTTAATATTTTTGTAATTTTTAATATTTTTGTAATTTTTAATATTTTTGTAATTTTTAATATTTTTGTAATTTTTAATATTTTTGTAATTTTTAATATTTTTGTAATTTTTAATATTTTTGTAATTTTTAATATTTTTGTAATTTTTAATATTTTTGTAATTTTTAATATTTTTGTAATTTTTAATATTTTTGTAATTTTTAATATTTTTGTAATTTTTAATATTTTTGTAATTTTTAATTTTTTTGTAATTTTTAATATTTTTGTAATTTTTAATATTTTTGTAATGTAATATTTCTGTAAATTTTAATATTTTTGTGATTTCTAATATATTTTTGATTTATTAATATTATTTAGCTTTTTAATATTTTTTTCGATTTTTAATATTTTTGGGATTTTTCATATTTTTGCGAAGTTTCATATTTTAGAGATTTTTAATATTATTGACTTTTTTTTTTAGAGTTTTAGGGATATTTAAATATTTTTGAGGTATTTAAATATTTATGATTATGTATTTTTATGATTTTTTAATATGTTAGGATTTTTATGTTTTATAAAAGTATTTTTTGAATTTAAGGATTACTTAAGGTATTTTTGGAATATCATTTGATTTTTTTTTTTAGAATTTTTGGGATATTCAAAAATTTTTTAGTTGTTTTTTTTTATGATTTAGTATGTTAGGATTTTTATGATTTTTTAAAGTATTTTTTTTTGTGTGTTTTAGGATTTTTATAATTTTTTAATTTCTTTGGTATTTTTGAGATACTTGACGATTTTTTATTATTTTTGAGATACTTGACGATTTTTTATTATTTTTGAGATACTTGACGATTTTTTATTATTTTTGAGATACTTGACGATTTTTTATTATTTTTTTTTTTTAATTTTTGAATATTTGTAGTATTTTGTAGTATTTTTATGTAGTGCAATTAGGTATAATAAAAGTTACAACGTGTGCACATGCCTTAAAGCCTTTGAGCACGCAACTGCCACTTGACTTGGTAAAGCAGCGTAGGAGAGAGAGTGGTGCAGTTCAAACTCAAACAGGCATATGGTCACACTGTTCTGACTTGAGCGCACTTCAATTCACATCGCCTGCCGCCTGCATTGTGCTGGGTTCACACTGAGCGCAGTAGCTGCAACGCGTTGCAACGGTGGCAGCAACAACAACATAATGTGATGATAATCCGCACACTTGAAACAACAACAACAACTGCAACAACGACACAAAGAATCTCTCATACTCCGCACAGAGAACATGCGCAATGCGAGCCAAAGAGTTGTTGTTGTTGTTGCTGCTGCTGCGTGTTGCATGCCACCTTCCGACCTTTTTGCAATGTAATGCGAGCCGACAGTTAGCAAGCCAAATGGGCTTATACAGTGCAGGCCAATTGCTGGCTGCCTGGCTGGCTGGCTGACGAACGGAAGCCTTACAAACGCAACGCCTTGTTGCAGCACGCACCCTCTCGACACTGCCACACCCTGCCCTCTGCCACACACAAGCCGCTTAAGTGTTGTGCCTAATTTGGCACACTATGGCAATTTGTCGCCTATGATTTTTATTAGAGATTAAGCCAAGTCGACTTGCTGCGGTGTGACCAACCAATCGTCGTGCCACCGTGGTGCACATTATTCAAAAATTGCACAAACAAAATTGATTGAGAGTAGCTTCAAATAATTTATGGCCGCCATACGATTTGCCTTTGTGTGCTTAAAGCGCGAAAAAAAACGCGTTTAAGTTAAACAACACTGGCGAGAGATTAATGAGCTGCACATAAATCATGGGAATCTCGACTCCTCAGTCGACTCAGCCAGCGTAACCAATCGTCAAATCTACAAAAAACGAGAAAAAACCAAGAAAAACTTAAATTATGTATAGCTTCTAAACACACTCGTCGCTGCCCGCAGCTATCTATAAAAATTTGTTTCTAAAATCCATTCCGAGTTATTGCTTTTTTATAACAGGTCTAATTTTTATTTATTGTTTTCCATTTAGAGGTCTTCGCCCACTGTAACTCCCCTCCCGCTGATTTACTTTATTTTCAGTCTGTTCGCTGTCGATATTTTTTGAATTCTTCTTCGTTGAGTTTTCACTTTTTGATTTTGTTTTTCTTTTTTTGGGGGTTTTTCATGCATAAATTTATCAACTTGGCTGTTTGTAGCTTTATTCATCTAGCATTAACTTTCTTTGATTTTAACTTTTAGCATTCATTATTCATTTGATCTTTTGAGGGTGAAAAAGAAAAGCGTGATGAAAAGAGCACGAAAAATTTTAATTTTTGTGAAAATCGAAGTTTTTAAGTGATGTATTTTCGAAGAATGCATATTTGAGAAGTTAGTAGCTTATCGTAGCTCTAAGATTTCAAGATTTTTATGTCTTTTATGGATTTTGATTCCCCGATACGATTTGTCGATTTATACCATTTTCATTTATAATTATTATTGGTAAATGACTCACTCAAGTCTCTGAAATCCTAAATTTATTCTTTTCTCTTAACTTTCATGGCTGTTATACTAAAAATGAGTATGGAAACATTTTTTTAAAGATTTTTAAATATGTTTTTGAGTTTTAGATTTATTGTTTATAAATTTTTTGAGCATTTTTGGCATTAAAATCGAAAACTAAGTAAGTCAAACGATATCGATAAATTGCCATGTTAAATCGATAAATTAAAAAAAAGCTTTAAAAGTTTAATTTCTTTGTGAAGTACAATTTAACTTTTTTTTTTTTTAAATGCAGATTCTCGATAAGTGCCAACTTTCAAATTAAAAAAATGCAATTCATTTTTAAAACTTAAAAACGGTGATATTACCTTAATCAAAAAGTAATACGAATATTTTCAAAAAATCCAAAATACAAGATTATATAAGGTCGCGTATAGGGGAAAGCCTCCCAGATATGAAATTAAATACCTCCCGCGGACCACACAAGTCGGAAAAGGCCTACGTTATAAAACCGTCACGGGAAACCCACAGACCTAAAAGTGGGTTGCGTTAAGCTAGTAGACTGACCGGAAAAAGTCCCTCACTTAACAAACGGATTGTATTTTTTGTGTAACAGTATTCCACTACTTTTAGCTTATATCGGAAATTAGGAAGAATCTCAGAGCTTATGCGGAAAGGCAATGGCACACTGCGTCCGGTTGTCACAGCACCCAAGCACTCTGGCCAAGGTACATTCTGAACTCCATTGATTTCACAAGAGTGCCAGGATGATGAATTTCAAACAGGGGTACCAGGTACCTCATGGCGGAGTAGATGGTATTCCCCGTTACGCCTTCGGGCCCAGTTTCTAGATAAACCATTTTTTGTAGGTTATGAAATCTTGAAAATGGTTGGTTGAGGAGATTAGGAACGTCCTCTAGATTTGACCCTCAATTTGTAAAAATCGCACACCCTCCCTCTGCCACTGTTGACTATCTGGCACTTCTTAATAAACTCGTATCAGTTTCTAGATAAACCCTTTTTGAAGGTCTGGGCAGTCCGACCACTTTCATAAAATTTTGAAGGGAGTGAGATTTAGCAGCTTTCACCTACTTGATTTGACCCTCAAACTTTCAAGATCGCATAACCTTCCCCTTTCCACCACTTCCTCAGAGCACATCGGTATATGACTGAACTGTCTAATTAACCTAACCTAACTTATTGTTACTTTACCTTTATTTACCTTTCTTTGATTAAAAACTAATCATAATTTTTATACTTTTATCTATTTGCAGGTATGTTGACTTAAAAGATGGTTAATTACATGAACCTTGGATGATTTCCCAATGACTTTTGGCTAATCAATCCCTGCATAAGTAAGTCAAGTGGAAGATCTTGGTGTTAGCGTGCTGGTTTTTATTGCTAATCTTGGCTAATTGTTATATATACTAATTGTGTATCTTTTGTTGTTTGCTGAGGTACTATATAATAATGACTTTATGGGAACCAATATTGAACAATCCTCTGACACAATAACAGCATAAGGAGCTGCAGCGCTTATCATTGCTAAGATATAGGCGTTGAAACAAAGGTATAGATTTTGTGGAGGTCTCCGTACAAAGTATAAAAACCTAATGAAAAATAGAAGATTGCCTACTTGGAAGAGGTGGGCATATCGAATTTTGGATATGTATATCTTATATATAAAATTCTACCATTCTCCTGGACCGATTCTAATGAAATTTTGTGTGCTTATTCGGTAGGTCTGAGAATCGGCCAACATCTATTTTGCATACCCTTAAGTGATAAGGGTTGTCCACCCCTTTTTTAAATTTTTACCATACTCTCCGAAAAGGCTGGACCGATTCTAATGAAATTTTGTGTGAAATTACCTAGAAATAATTTATATGACAAAACAACATTTGTCGGGTTAGCTAGTATTCATATAAGTATATATAAAAATTAATGGAAATATCACGATCTAGTTTCAACTATTTTTGTATCAGAAATATGAAAAACGGATATTTGAATGCCAATATTTTCTACCCACGAGAACTATAGTAGGCAAATAGACCAGATAAAAAATAATTTTAATCAAAATTGAACAAACAGAAAATATTCTTAAAATAACTTAGCACAGTGTAACAAGAATTTAAAGTTGTATGTTGAAAAAGATAAATTTTCATCTTGTACGGATGAGAATAAATAGTGTAATATATTACTCGAACAAATATCGAATAGATATCAGGTTGCAAAAGCGAGAAATGCAGCTACAAAATGACACCCCAAGAAAAGCGCAAAAAAAAGAAAATGCAATAAATTTGGAGAACTTCTAAAATGCATCTAGAGAGACGTTCAACTTGGCGTCGCTTTATAAAATTTGCATACTTGAAATTTATACGGCAAATATGTACAAGGTATCAATACAAACTCAACTCACTCACATATGGAATTTGTATTGCTTTGAGTTATTTGAAGAAAATGGAGAAAAAAAGTCAATTTCACAGTTGATTGCTGCTCGTAAATCAATAGACAGCGCAGTCGACGTCAACGTCAAAGTAGGCAGCGGCTGCACAGTGTGCTATCTATCTCATTAAGAGCGCATCTAAGTTGCAGGCACAGTGTCCCAAAGTGTGTGTGTTTGTGTTTCTGTTTGTGTGTGTAATAAATCGCGTGCCGCTTTTAACACTTTGACGTTTTTCAAACGAACAATTGAAAAATTGCGAAACTTTTTTTTTTTTTTGAGTTGTTTTTGCCCATGTACCGTTTTATGTGTTTTTTTTTTGCTTGTTGTTGTTGTTGTGTAAAGCAAATTGGCTGGACGGACTTGAAAGAAACACTTGACTTGAGGCAGTCAGTACGAGGCGACGTCAGTTTGCATGGCTAGGCAAATTAAGAAACAAACAACAAAAAATAAATAAATAAACAAACAAATAACAAGCAAAAAAAAAAAAAAAATGGCGATAACCAACGGCTACCAAACAGAAAAAAGCAACAAGCCCCTTGAACACTTCCATTTCGGTCAAGTTAAGAGGGGCTTTTTGTTATTAAGTTGCACGCCCCCCGCACTTTGTGTTTGCTGCCCACAAAAAACGTTTATTTGCAAATTGCAAGCAATTTTTTTTTGGTGTTGTTACTTTTTGGTGTTGCTTCACCTTCTTATTTATTATTTCTTGTTGTTTATAATATGCGAATATTTTTTTTTGTTTGCTAAATTTATTTTTAATTTGCACAATTTGCAAAAAAATTTGTGGGCTGTAAATAATAAATAAATTTTTTAAAACTAAGCAAGATTTAATTACAAAGTATACTCAAAATATTTTACATGGTCTTAAAGTAAAAGTCGAGGTTGAGCTTACCAAGAATTTGTAAAACTTCAATAAAAATAAAAAATATATTTAATTTTATTTTTATTTTTCAAATATTTATTTATTGGCAATCAACCGACAAACTAAATAAAAATGGCATAAAAATTAATCGATTCGCCCTAAATACTACTTAAAAAATCTCAATAAAAGTTTCTTTTAATATTACAATAATAATAATAATAATTAATAATAATAATAATTAATAATAATAATAATTAATAATAATAATAATTAATAATAATAATAATTAATAATTAATAATAATAATAATTAATAATAATAATAATTAATAATAATAATAATAAATAATAATAAAAAAAAAAAAAAACTATCATGCCATCGTTTTTGACCAACAGAGAGAATTAGACTTCAGAAAAGTCTTGTCTTTAACAGTTTTAAGCGTTAATTTCCTATTTGGCGTGACGTTATGTTTGGGAAAAAAAGATGAATTAACCAAAGTTTTTTTTTAGAATTAGAATTAAAGTTCAGAAAAGACTTGCTATTAACAGTTTTAAGCGTGAATTTCCAATTTGGCGTGACGTTATGTTTAGGAAAAAGCAGAATTATCAAAAAGTTCTTAAGGTAGCAATTAAATGGCTCAATATTTGATACAAATAACAGCCATGGGCCTTATCGATTAAAAGATTCAAACAAAAATGGTACATGGCGTTACGTAACGTTAGTATAGAAATGTAACGTTACAATATAGAATATAGATTTTACCTAATTTCTGCTTATTGGGCAAATCATTTGATATATAATTTTTTGTTTTAGTATGATGTGTTAATTTTGCTACAGATTTAATTAAAAACACTGTCTAACCCTGTGTATGGCGTGACGTTACTCCTATTTATATTGATTTCTCATTAATGGCTGTGTCAAATGGTTTTGCTCAAAAAATACATAAACCTTGGCTTTAATATTAATAACATCAAAAAAATGTTTGTTAATTTGGCCAGTTATTAAATAGAAGAACCTTTTTAATTAGTTTTTATTTGTTTCACCAAAAATCTGTCTATCTCTAATTTAGAGTTTTAAATCTGTATATTATGACTAGTGTCGTATTTTAGCTACCTTTTTTTTTATATTTGACTTGCAGCTGTTCTCCAGAATTTTGCTACTAAAATTGTGGTACTTGTTATTTAGATTTTTAAGCCAAAAAATATGTATAAAAGTTTTTTTTTTAATTTTTTGGTTTTATTTATAAAAGATTTAAATCAATATAAAAATAACGATCATACTAACGACATTGACCAAGCGTAACAGATTGAATTAGTTTTCAGCAAACTAACATTTTTAATGAAATTCCTAGGTGAATTTTTAATTTGGCGTGACGCTACGCTTAAGAAAGAAGTAAAAATATTAAACAGTTGTTTTATTACGTAGTACGTTGCAATTAAGTAGCACAATAATAGATCGAATATTACAAAAATCTGTCTTACCGATTAAAAAATACAAGCAAAAATTTGCATGGCGTTGCGTTACGTTAAAAAATAGAAGTGACTTGGATTACCAAGTTGCTTATTTCTGCCTATTGGGAAAATCTTTTGATGTAAAAGTTTTTTTTTTTTTTAAGTATGTGTTAATTTTTTCAGATACAATCAAAAATCGTTTGAAGTTAGACGCTGTATATGGCGTGACGTTACTCACAGTCGTAAGATTTATTTTTGAATGCATTGTGTAAAATGGTTAAGCTCAAAAAATGGCTTTGGCTACTTAAAATAGTTTCGTTAATTTTACAAGTTAGTTAATCAAAGAAAATTTTTAGTGTGACCAACTAACTAGCCCGGAAAAACTAGGACGTAGTCCGGTATTGGAAGCAACATGCCGGTGTCCTGATGACTAACTCAGGGTGATCCAGATTTCCATTGTACGATTGAAAAAACATCTAATATTGCTTAAGCAAATATCATCACAAGATAAATACGATTTTAAATAAAAAGCAACAGAAAAATAGATTCAAATTATCTTTAAATCGTCTAAAAATTTAATCTGAATAATAAAGTTTTTTTTCCTAAAAAAATGGTCCGGTTTTGATTTCGAGTGTTCCGGATTATAGTACTTTTTTCAGGAAATATCCCGGCTTCGCTCAAAACTAAGTTGGTCACACTAGTTCTGGTGGACCTTTTGAGAAAATACCCAAGTATGAAAATTATTTTATGGAATAGGTTAGTTCTTTGACGTTTATGAGATTTTAAAAGATTTTTTTTTTTTTTAGGTTTTTGTCATATATTTGTTATTCTACGCTGAGCATAAAATATACTTCAAACCAATTGCCATATTATTCCTGATCAAATTTCCTTTATGTCATAAATAACTATGTTAGATATCAGTTTCGTATATCGGAGCTGCTTTCAAAAAATTTGCATACTTCAGCAAATTTACTAGAATGACAAATGATGTCGAGCATTTGGTCCAAGTTTTTGTGGTTAATATGACATTTTGACAACAATAGGTGAATATAATACTCAGTGTTGTGCCAGAAATCTTTTTTGGGTGAATTTTAAAGGAACAGCAATTTGATTTAAAAAAGTTAATTTTCCAATAGCTTTTTTCAAGAATCTGCATTCGGGAAATTTCAATATCATTGCAAAGAAATTCAACTGTTAAAGCTTATCGCGGCTGTGCTGCAGTTTGAGTCAAATATGTATATCGATTTTACCATGCAATTTATCGTTATCGTTATGTTAGCAAAGTTCTCTATATTTTTTTCGATAGCAAAAAATCGCCGAGCACGCAAAACACTTATAACCTTAACGCCTCTCACAACCAAACAAAAAATGCCATTCACTTGAAATTTGGTACAGATGTTCGGGAAGAGTGTAACAAAAAAATCGATAATCGAAAATACATTGCCGCGAAATTTGAAAAGTCGCCTTACTTCAAAAACACATCTCGTATATAATTTTTAACCGAAGCTATTTATTGATTAACTAAAAATATTTTGAATACCTTTAGAAATCATTTATCTAAGCTTTTGGTCAACAGATTTTTCGAGTTTGAAAACTTAAAGCCATCTAGAGGTTTCTGGCACATTCCGGACATTATCAAAAGTTTCTAAGAATAAAAAATTCTTGAGAAAACCAAAACTTCCCAAGCCCAAATGTAATTATAGCATGTTTATATTGTTATTGATAGTCTTTTTGGAAAGTCAATGCCGCTCATTAGTATTTGGTATTTTTTTTTTGTTCCCAAAACTTTCCGCTGTGACAAGCATTAAAAGTTTATGCCCTAAGCCAAAGCTACTGTCTGATGACAGTGCAAAAAATAAAAAATCAAACCAAATTATGGAGAAATGAAATACGAAACCGAATCGAAACTTGAAATGGGGAATTAAATATCGTGTATAGGTGTGAAAGTCTTTGACAGTGCGTCGCATTAAATCAAAGTAAACATTTTCATTTTATATCATTTTTTATGCTTGTCGTGTTGGTAACAAAAAACCAGCTAAATAGAAATAAACTTAAACAACAGCAATTTGTGTCTCTGGTGTGTAATTTAAAGCCCAATTATGTTTTTGTTGGCAACAAAAAAATAATACTAAAAATACCAAAAACAAACACACAAAATAGTAATAAAGTTTGAGTGAGGCCAAAGCTCCAAAAAAATGGCTACAAAATCAATAAAAATTTCGCACTAATAAATTGCGAAGCGGACAGCTTGTAGTTGTTGTTGTTGTAGCTAGTTGTTTTTGTGAACAGTTATGTGTATATAGTATCTTATAGATACTTATAGATACAGACAGCTGGCCGCAAATGTGAAACGAGATTAAATATAATGAAAATGACGACTGAGCTGATTGCGGCGATTTTGTGTTAATTTTCAACGCTTGGCAAATTTGTGGATAAACTCGAAAGGGGGGCGGGACGAGGGGGGCAGTGGCTAAGAAATTTTTGCGTGCAACGTTGAACTTGTTACACAGCTTCAACAAATCGCTGCAGGCGAGTGAGGATAGAGTCGGGAGGGGCCACAAGAGCGCAAGGCGCGTCGAATGAATAATGCGCAACAATTGCAATCGTGTTGGTGCCACTGTGCAGCGTTGACGTCAACGTCGACGTCAGCGTCAGCTCACTTAACCGAATTAGTTTCAATTGCAATTTTTCAAATGCTGCCGCTGTGTCTGTGTGTGTGTGTGTATCTGTGAGTGAGTTATGTTCGTGCTTTGAGTGGAGTGGAATGGCTTGGATTGGAGCTGACAGTGTGCACCGTGGTTGTAGTTGTTGCTGCTGGCCACTCAACGTTGTTCTTGTAGTTGTCCTCGTCCTCATCCTCAACGTCTTCGTCTTCGTCGTCATAGTCATCATCATTATGTAGCCAGTTTATTTGCCCACGACATATTCAAATTGATGGCGACAAGAGGAGCAACAGCAACAAGAACAACGTCGATGACTTGGCGGCTACTTAGCCAGAAGAAGTATCTGGCGATGTGTTTGGTGTATTTGCAATGTTGCCGCCGTTGCTCAGATGGCTGCCTGAAGCTTTGGTGTGCTCTTGCGGAAAGCATTTTAAGTGCGTCGTGTAGCTGAGCTACTATCAGGAGGGAAGACTGGAGGATCTTAGGCTGACTATATCTATATGCTCAGTTATCTAAATAGGTGCATGTAATTTTTATTTAAAAGAACAAGACTAGACCAGCTTTTAAACCTGCACATTTTTATGAAATCGAACAAAAATCCTCACTTACTATTGGAGAAGAAGCCTCCTGGGCATGGTATACTATGTTATTATACAATCGAAGATTAAAAAGAGAACTCTACCCCGTATCTTCTTCCTTTTGAGTAAGTTCCGACTGCCCCTTGATTGTCACAGGAACGAAGAGTGTATCCCTATTATGGAAATGACGAATTTTTCTGAACTTATTTTGGTGCTTCTTGGAAATGTGTATCTAAAAAAATTAGACTGACGCCGTTGGGTTTGATCAGCTTTTAAAGTTTGAGATTTTTGTGAAATCGGAAAAAATCTGTACATACAAGGATAAGTTTTCTGGGTTTTCGAGGGATCAAAAGAGTGCTCTACCCCCTTTCTTTTCCCTTTCGAGTAAGCCCACTTTGACTCCCCTGCCACTTAAATGCTTCAGAAACGAACAATGTCTTCTTATTATGAAAATTAATTTCTTGTTTCTCGAACATTTATACCCAAAAGAACACGACTAAAGCAGTTGGGTTTTAGAAGCTTTAAAAACTTTAGATTTTTGGCGAAATCGAGAAAAATCCGGACACACTACTATAGAAGAAGCCTACTGGGCCTTGGTACACTATATTATTATGCAATCAAGGGTTAAGTTTATATTCGGCATGTTCGAAAGAGAACTCTACACTGTATCGTTTTTTTTTTCGAGTAATACCGCTTCCGAAAGCCTTGCAACTTAATTGCTTCAGAAAGGAACAGTGTATTCATATTATGGAAATGACGAAATTTTCTGGTATTATTTTGGTGCTTTTCGTAAATGTGGATTTTTAGGTTAAAGCTAAATCGCCGTAAAGGTCCAGAAGGCAGCAATTTTTTACCGCCATTTTTTGGTAGAACACTGGCAAACCATCTTATTTATATGAATTTTGTTCTTGTTCGAAAGCATTTTTAAAAGCTGTCTGTTTTTTTCAATCCTCTGAGTACTGCTTCCAAAAATACGAAAGTTAGTCAATATTATTCCTTTGATATGATGTTAGTTCTTTAAAAACAATTTTGAATGCTGTCTGTTTTTTTTTTTCGGTCCACCGCGTACCGTTCCAAACATAAGGAAGTTATTCAGGATTATTCTTTTAATATGATGATAACCGTTTCGAAATGTAGTCTGTTTTGGATATCTGCGTAATACGGCCGAGTATACGGAATTTATTCGGGTTCATTCCATTTATATCAAGTACGTTCTTGTTCGAAAGCGCATCTGAAAGCTGTCTTTTTTTTTGGTCGTCTGCGGACTAGTTATTCAGGTTTATTTCATATTAAGTTAGTTCTTTTTCGGAGCCGTTTTTATATGCTATTTGTCTTTCTTGAACGTCTGCGTACTGCCTTCGAACAAACAAAAGTTATTCGGAATCAATGTTTTTATATAAAGTTCGTTCTTGTTCGAAGGCATATTTGATATCTGTCCGTTTTTTTCGGTCCTTTGCGAACTGCTTCCGAACATATGGAATTATTCAGTATTATTCCTTTGATATGAAGTTAGTTCTGCGAAAGTATTTTTGAAAGCTGTCTGTTTTTTCGATCCTCTACTTACTGCTTTAGTATTATTCCTTTGATATGAAGTTAGTTCTTGTTCAGAACCATTTCAAAATGCTGTATGTTTTTTCGGACGTCTCCGTTCTTCGGCCGAGCATACGGCATCTATTCGGGATAATTCCATTTATATAAAGTTTTATCTTGTTCGAAAGCGCTTTTGAAAGCTATCTATATTTCGGACGACTTATTCAGGTTTATACTTTTGATATGAAGATAGTTCTCGTTCGGTGACGTTTTTGAATGCTATCGGTTTTTCACGGACAAACGAACATACGAAAGCTGATCGGAATTATTCCATTTTATATAAAGTTCGGACTCATTTAGAGTTAGGTTAAGTAAGGTTAGGTTACACTGGCTAGCCACACAAGAGAGTGCAGCCTAGCATAGACCTTTTGGTCCTTAGCTGTGCCAGGTTCATTTAGAGTTAGTCTATTGATATGAAGCTAGTTCTGGTTTTGAATGCTATCTGCCTTTCTTCTTGGACGTCTGCATACTGCCTCCGCCCATACGAAAGCTAATTAGAATCATTAATTTATAGAAAGTTTCTTCTTGTTTGAAAGTGTTTTTGAAAGCTGTTTTTCTTAGACCTCAGCGTACTGCCTAACATAAGGAAGCTATTTTCCATGATTCTTTTTATATTAAATTCTTTCGAAAGCGTTTCTTTTTTTTTTGACGTCTGCGTACTGGTTCCGAATATTCGGAAGCTGATCAAAATCATCCTATTTATATTCTTGCCCGAATGCTGATTTTTTCTGAGATCTGACGAAATTAGTTCTTATACGGAACCCTTACAGAATGCTGCGTACAGGCCTCAAAATTAAACTTACTTTATTCTTGTAGCATATTTAACTTTTCAGATGCAGCTATTTTCCATGATTCCTTTTATATGAAATTCTTTCGAAAGCGTTTCTGAATGCATTTTTTTTTTTTTGACGCCTGCGTACTGGTTCCGAATATTCGGAAGCTGATCAGAATCATTCTATTTATATACTTGCCCGAATGCTGCTTTTTTCTGAGATCTGACGAAATCTACTCTGCAGCAATCTTTTTAAATGAAGTTAGTTCTTATACGGAACCCTTACAGAATGCTGCGTACAGGCCTCAAAAGAAACTTACAGTCCATTCTTGTAGCATATTTAACTTTTCAGATGCAGCTCATTCATAAAAATGTTTAGAAATTTTTGGCAGCTAAAAAACAAAATATTCAAGTCTCAAGGCTAGTACTTTAGCTATGTCTTATAAATTACGACAGTGTTAGTATTTTTTTTCACACCCCCAAAAACGTTTATAAATCTGGGCACTCTCTCTCTCTTAGCTTGTTGCATCATGAATATGCCACAAAAAAAAAACCAATACCTTATCCCACAAGTTTATTTCAAGTTTTGAAACACTCATCCCAAAAACAAAACAAAAAGTTGGTATTATTTTCTGGTTTTATGTTGATTTCGTTTGTGATTATTTCAGCTGGCTGTCAGTTTTACAACAATTGCAACAATTCGCTACGTTTTCGAGGCGGCGACGGAGACGTCGACGGCGGCGTCGTCGTTTGGCATCGGTCGTCATCGCGTTGCCTGTCAACACAATTTGTTGAAATTTATCTACAAGTAGCAGTGGTTGTTGTAGTTGTTGTTGTATCTCTACTTGTCGTTGTTGTTGTTGTTGGCCGTCGGTAGTCGTAGCTCGTTTGCTGTTTGCGAATTAATTTTGCCGGCCATGCAATTAATCACATTACAATTCACTTACAAAGATACACACAGACACTGTGGCAATCAAATAGAGAATATTTATGAGTGTATGTATCTGTGATTGGGTGTGTCTGTCAGTGTGTGTGTGTGCTATTTACACGGTCGTGTGCGCCTCACATTTTCCCAACGGTATAATTTATAATGAATTTTTAATGGCGTTGAAAATGTTTCCGTTTCGTTTCGATTTGCTTCACTTTGCTTGACTTTGGTGTTTTGGTTTTTGTTTTTGTTTTTTTTTTCATCTGCCCTCTGGCGCTGCATTTTGTGTGAATTTTATTTTTTTATTATTATAATTATGATTGTTGTTTAAGTTTGTGTGTGTGTGTGCGTGTGGGGGCTTAATTAAAACAAAGAGCTTATCTCTGTCGGGGCATGCCGCTTCAAGTGACGCATAAATTATAAGCTGTCATTGTTTGAAGTGTGCCTTCAACATCATGCACTAACACTCACGCACACAGATACACACACACTCACACTCACACACATAAGCAATTTCACACTCTTCTTCTTTTTTTTTTTGTTGTTGTGTATGTTTTGTCTTTTCGCGCTTAATGCCTTTTTATGGCTTTTTAAAAACTTTCGTTCATTGTGCACTAAGCCATGGCTTACATGACATGGCCCGACGCTGCTGCCGAGTTAAGCAACTGCACGTATACACTCACGTACTCTCACATACACATACACTCTAGCACTTCTGAGACGGATTTATAGGTACAGTGGGACATCGTTGAAGGTAATTCGACGAACGCCACAGTAATTGTCAATCTATGCGTCAGAGCAAATATATTGTTTTTAACCCTACACAAATTTTAAATTAAAAAAAAACTTAAATAAAATGAATTTAGAAAGAAAAAGATAATTGCATAAAAAATAAACAATTAAAAAAAAAAAATAAATAAAAAAATTAAAAAAAAAACAAAGAAATAAAAAACGATATAAAAAATTGAGAAAAAACATCACAATTAACAATTTTAAAGCAAAAAATCAATATAAAAATAATACAAAAAAATGAACAATTTTAAAGGAAAATATCAATAAAAAATTTAAAATATTAAAAAATAAACAAAAATATTAAAAATTACAATATACAAAATTAAAAAAAAAAATTTACAATTTTAAAGGAAAACTCAATATTAAAATAAAAATCAATATTGAAATAAAAAAAAATACATTTTCAAAAATTTTAATTTTGAAGATTAGTGATGCCAATTAATTTTTAATTTAATAAATATATAAAATACAATAAAAAATTTAGAAACAAATTAAATATGCAAAATAATTAACAAATTAAAGGAAAAAAAAAAAAATTTAATAAAATTTGGAAAAAAATAAATATACAAAGAAAAATTAACAATTCAAAAGGAAAAAAAAACTAAAATAATAAAAACTTCGAAAATAAACTAATTATAAACAAAAAAAAATATTTTCTACACTTTGCATCTTGAAGATTAGCAATTCAAATCAATTTGAAATTAAATAAATGTATAATATAAAAAATAAAAAAAAATATTAAAAACATTTAACAATTTAAAAGGGAGTAAATATGTAAAATTTAAAAAAATAAATCAAAAAATTCCAAATAAACTAATTTTAAATTAAAAATATTTATTTTCTAAAATTCAAATCTTAAATTTGGAGATGCAAATTAATTTTAAATTAAAAAAATATTAAGAATAAAAAAATTAGAAAAAACATTTTTAATTATAATTGTTCAAAAAAATACCTATATATGAAATAAAAGTATTGTCAAAAAATAAATATAAAAACAAATTGACAAAAAATAAATATAAAAACAAATTGACAATTTTAAAGGAAAACAAAATATAAAAATTCAAAAATTAAATTAAAATTTCAAAGTAAACTAATTTAACTAAAAAAAAAAATATATTTTCTATGATTTGAAACTTAAAGATTAGTGCTGTAAATATATAAAATAAAAGGTGTCGAAAATAAATAAATAAACAATGAAAATAACCATTTAAAGAGTTAAAATATATGAAATAAAAATATTAGAAAAAAAAATATACAGATTAACAATTTTAAAGGGGGAAAAAATATAAATTAAAAAAATAAAAAATTTTAAAAAATTTAATAACTAATTTTAAATAAAAAAAATATAATTTCTAAAATTCAATCTTGAAGATTAGTGATGCAAGAAAAAATAAATATAAAAAATAAATAACAAAATTTAAAATAAATTGATTTTAAATTAAAAAAAGTATATTTTCTAAAATTCAAATCTTGATGATTAGTGATGCAAGAAAAAAATCAATTTAAAAATTAAAAAATAAGTAAAAAAAAAATTTTAAATAAACTAATTATTAACTATTATTATAAATATAAGAAACATAAAATATACAAAAAAATTAACAATTGTCAAGGAATAAAAAAGTATAGAAATAAATAAAAATATTAAAATAACCTAATTTTAAATTAAAAATAAATAATTTCTATAATTTTAATCTTCACCAATAACTTTAATCACTTATTTTTAGAGTCGCAAATAAGTTTTAAATTAAAAATATATAATATAAAATAAAAAATTAACAATTTAAAGATTTAAAATATATAGGAGAAAAATAAATAAAAAAATAATATAAAAATAAATCAAAAAATAATTTAAAAATAAATAAAAAAATAATATAAAAATCAAAAAATTAAAAATAATCGTATTAAATTAAAAAAAAAATTACTAATATTCGAATCTTGAAGAATTTTCAAATGGGAATATTCGTTGAATTTTGGTTTTTAAAATTGTTTCGCGTGGCTTATTCCTGGTTAGCCAGCCATACTAGTTACTACTGTACTTCTACATTGTATTAAAGCTATTGGCGCAGTCCAGGCAAGCCAAGCACCCAGGCAAGCAAAAGCAAACGAACAAACAAACAAAAAAAAAAAAAAACATAATAATACAAAAAAACAAAAGGAATGGCAAAGGCAAAAGCCAAAGGGCCAAGAGCAGCATCAAGAGGGCCAACAGCTTCAACTTCAACCAAAAGCAACAACTTCTGCTGTATCTTCTTCTGTTTCTGTTTCACTCAGCCGCTACTGAGCAACGCTGTGGCTCTAATCGCTGTCGTTGTTGTTGTTGTTACCATTCTCGTTGTTGTTGTTGTTGTTACCATTCTCGTTGTTGTTGTTGTTGTCGTTGTTGTTGCTGCTGCCATGTGACGACGACTTTTACTACAACTTCCACTCGAACTCCAACTGCAAAACTCCTCGACTTGGTCGTCTTCGGAGTCGTCGTATCCGTCCACCTACCCGTTCCCTTGCACCGCTCTTGCTGTCTTGATGTTAAAAACTTTGTCGTTTATACGATATGTATTTCCTTGCCCCTGCCCCTGCCCCCCTTTGGCACCAACTGCTGCTGCTACATTCATACAATTTTTGTTTAATATTAATTTTTTTTCTTTTTCTTTACTTTGTTTTGTTTTGTGTTCTTGGCTGCTTACTGTGGTAGCTGTTGCAACGGCAGCTATTCATGCCACGTTCTGCTGCCTGCCGCCTGCCAACTCGCTGTGCCCCTTGGCACGTCATGCCACTACATACACTACTACATATACATACATACCTCATGCCATTTTAAGAATCCATCCCCCCTTTTGGTCTTTGGCCCAAGTTGTTCCTTGTGTGCACACAGAGTGTAGAATGTTTTTTTTTTTTTTTTGTTCTGGTTGCCTTTATACCCTGCCTGCAGCCAGGAGTGTCTTCATTTGGTTCTGATATTTGAGTTGGCGGAAAATGGGCAAGAAAATTGAGCACTGGAAAAGCCAGCTCTAGATTTTGTTCTCAAGATATGACAACGATTTGTCGTAAAATCTGTTTCTCTAAAGCTTAGAATTAAGCGAATTTCTTGTGTGGATTTGATACGGTTTAAGTCTTTTACTAGCTAAAAATATCGATTTTTCGAAAAACTGATATTTTGCAATTGGGAAAAACTCACCGTTAAGTCTTGAAAGTCAATAATAATAATCTTAATAAATAAACTAAGAAAAGCATCTTGAAAATCTCTGAAAAAAAGTAGAATAAAATCTATGACATCTTGTTTTTGATTGAAAAAACAAAACTATTTTTTATTAGTCTAGAAAATTTAACAATTATTTTATAAAGTAAAAAAAAATTTGGAAATATTTAATTAATACAAATTAAAATATAATACAAAAATTAATACAAAATAAAATATATAGTTCCATGTAATATTTTAAAATAAAAATTAATTTAAAAAGAAAAAAATATTATAAGAAATCCATACAATATTTTAAAATGAATAATCGTACACATTTAAAAAAATATTGTTATAAAAATAAAAAATTAATAAAAAATCACATGATAATGAAAAATACAAATTTCTTAATGAAAAATAACAAATTTAAAATAATATTTTTATGTTAATAATCAAAAATTTGAAAATACAAATTTGCAAATAAAAAATAATAAACACTTTCAAAATATTTCAAAATAAAGAAAACAACACTTAATAATAAAAATAAAATAAAAAATTCAATATTTTAAAATGAACAATAATGCAAATTTAAGAAAAAAATAATTATAAAAAGTAATAAAAATTCACTTTATAATATAAAATTAAAAAATTAAAATTGCCAATTATAATTTAATAAAAAGTTCCATATTTTAAAATGAAAAATAATACAAATTTAAAAAATATTGTTATAAAAATATAAAAACTAATAAAAATTCACTTAATTAAAATTTCCAAATAAATATTTAGAAAAATTTCCATATTTCAAAGTGAACAATAAACCTTATTTGAAAAAATGTATAAAAATAAAAAAAGTAATAATTCACTTTATTATGAAAAATAAAAACAATTTAAATTTCCAACTTAAAAATAATAAATAGTTTTATATTTCCATATTTTAAAATAAAAAATAAAATAAATTTAAAAAATATAACAAAATTTAAAACAACAAATAATAAATTCTACACAATGTTTTTAAATGAAAAAAAATATTGCAATAAAAAAATAAAAAGTAGTAAAAAATTAAGAAATATAATTTCCAATTTTTGTACAAAATCTTAAGAAAATTAAAATAAATAATATATGTAAAAAATAAGTGAATTTTTTTGCCTTTTATGCTTAAGTTTTCAAATCAAAGTTTAAAAAAAATTAATTCCATATAATATTTTAAAATGTCAAAAAAAAAATAAAAATAAAATTAAAAAATTATAAAATATTTTAATATGAAACATATTGTAATTAAAAAAAAAGTAATGAAAAATTAAAAAATAAAATGGTCTAAATGGTTGTACAAAATCGTTAGAAAATATGCAAAAATTAAAAAAATAAATAATTTGTGAAAATAAAGTTAGTTTATTCGTCTTTTATGGTTAAATTTTGAAAAAGTTAAAAAAAAAAATAAAAAATTTCTTGTTATATTTTAAAATGAAAAACAATATAAATTAAAAAAAGAATTTAAATTAAAAAAATTCCATAAATTATTTTAAAAGGAGAGATAATACAAAATAAAAAATCACTAAATAATGAAATTAAATTAAAAAGCAAAAACTTGCAAATATTTTTAAAAAAGCTACATAAATTTAAAAAAATATGTGAAAAATTAGGGAGCTTTTTAGTCTTTACCGGTTAAATTTTAAAAAAAAAGTTTAAATAAAAAATTAAATCGTTTAAAAAAAAATGTTAAAAAGCTTGTAAAAAGTTATAAAAATATTACTAAAAAAAGATTTTATTGTTGGTGAACAAATTACCATGAAAAAACGAAAGATTGCAATTAAAAAAAAAAATCAAACCTGAATTTAAGAATATTTCTAAGCTCTTCATACGGTCACAAGAAATAAAAGTTTAAAAGAAATTAAAACTCTTTAAAAAAAATGCTAAAATGCTTGTAAAAAATTGTAAAAATATTTATTATATTAAAAGTAAGTTAAAGTACTAAAAAAAAAATTATAAATAAATTACTTTACTTTTAATTGTTTGCGAAAAATTACATTTAAAACGCGAAAGCTTTTAATCTAAAAAATATGAAAACCTGAGTTTCAGAAAATTTCTCTTCATATGGGCACAAAAATTAAAGTTCAAAAAAATTGAAACGCTTAAAAAAATATTCAAATGCTTGTAAAAAATTGTACAAAATTTAATTATATTATAAACTAATGTGTGGTAAAACAGTAAGTAAATTACTTTACTTTAAATTGTTTGTAAAAAAATTTCATTAAAAAATCGAATAATTTTATTAAAAAAAAAAAAAAATCATAAAATCCAGATTTCTATGTTGTTTTTAAGCTTTGCATAGGAGCAAAATGCTGGCAAGTTTTATTATACACTATTAAATCTAAAAAGGGGGAACCAATTTTTGTTTTTGTTCCTCCTGCTTGGAAAATTTTTTAAGAAAATTCAAATTTCAAATAAATTAAAAGAACATTTTTGCATCAAACCATTTCTTGGTTTCAAGAAAGACATCTCTTCAAGACAGTTTCCTCTTGACGGTTTTTTTAGTTTTTCAAGAAATCTCAAATATTAGTTAAATTAAAAGAACATTTTTACATAACACCATTTCTAGGATGTTGATAATTATTACTTTTTATTATTTATTTGCTTTAAGTTTTTTTATCTCATCATTCGAAGATAGTTCTTCTTTGACGATTTCTCTCTTAAAAATTCAGGTTTTTATTTAAAAAGCTTTATTTTTTCTAAAATCCCGCGAGCTTTTCCATAGCTAGAAAATCTGTAAGCAGCCTCTTAATTTGTTTATTTCTATAGTTAAGCCTAACCATAAAAGCGTATACAAAATTCTACATCCTAAGCCTTTAGACATTTTGCGCCTTCTAGAGTTTCGCTTTGACTTCTCCTGGCACTGGTTGAGCCCCTTGCTTTTTTAGCTTTTGTTGTTGTACTGTGTTGTGTAGTAGTTGCAGTTGGATGTTGCTTCTTCGTGTTGCCTTTGCAGCTTGAAAATCATGTCGTTTTTAAAATTGTTTGTGCTTGCTCATGCGAAATGTTTCTGACTCTTGTTGTTGTAGTTGTCGTTGTTGTTGTTTTTGCTGGTGGTGGAGATGTCTTTGGAGTTGGGACCGGGATCTACCCCCAGTTCGTTCTTGACATTAACGTGGAGTTTAGCATGCTGACTTGGCTCGACTTTTACGTTTATTAATTCTTGGTTTATTTTTATGCGTTGTATTTGTTTTTTGTTTTGCGCCCCTCCGAACTTTTCATGACTATGTTAATTTAAGGAGGGAGTGAGATAGACTTAGGATAAGAGTGAGTGCGCGTGATTATCCAATGAAAAGCGAAAGAAAAAATGGCTGCCATTTTTTACAGCTCAAGTGTTACTTATGAGGCTGGTTGGCTTTCTTGGCTTTTATTTTCTACCAGTTATTATGCATTTAAATTTATTATATATGCGTCTTTTTAATTTTTGAATGCGCTTAATAAAGCGCTCAATCTTATAGACGGTCCCCTCTGGTATGGAACTCCGGACGTACACAAAAGCTGAAGTGTGGTATTAAATTTCATATGCTATATGCATCTGTGTGTGTGTTTGGGTTTTCATCTTTTTTGTGTTTTTTGGTTTCTTGGCAGCAACTTCTCTACTTCACTTCATTCCATTCCACTCTGCTACACTTCATGCCACTCCAGCAACAAAGACAACAAGAACAACAACACACAATGGACGCATACGCCGCTCTGCACCCTACTCGGCTGGTCTTGGCTCTCAGCTCACCCCTCCTCTCTGACAACTCGTATTCCCATCATCTTAACATTATCTGCTGAATGTCGGCACTCAAGCGGGCAGAACACTTAAGTCTGAAATTGGCAGCTATTTGCTTGCCTGCTCTTGGGTCGCCCCACAACATGACTGCCTACGTGTGTGTGTTGGTGTGTATCTGTGTGTATGTACCTCCCCTCTCCGCACTTCCCTTACCTGCTACAGCTTGTATACTTATGTCGACTTGTTATTGTTCGACATAATGGCAAAATATTGTATTGCCAACAATTTTTTTGCCTCTCTTTTGGCTTGGTGCTTACCTCTCTGGGTCTGGCTGGTGGGTCTTTGGTTGGTCTCTGCTACGGCCGTAAAGTTGCGAAGCTCACTTGACAAATGACTCTGTGCCGTTCCCTGCCACGGCGGAGTTGGCCAAAGCTTCTTCGCTCTTCACAGACCAAACAATAGCAATAAAGTGCGTTAACTTTTTGGCAGACAATAGATTTTATTTCTGGCACGGCTCGGCACATGGCTCTTCTTCTATACTCAGATACATAGCTTTGGATGTGTCTGGCATACAACGGAATTGTTTTATTATCGTTGGCCCCATTGTGTATTTATTTTTCGTTATTTTTGGTTCTACTATTGTGGCCAACAAGACAGACCAAAAAAAAAAAACAAACCAAAAATCATAATAACCAAACGAAATGATATACTAGCCAGCTATAGCTATGCGGCTTGGACATTTTGGGTGGAGTAGCTCCATCTACCATAATGGAATATAAATACATGTACAATGTAACTACTTGCCCCGTACTGCCTGCTGCTTATCGCAAGCAGCTTCTACTTGGCTCTATCTATATGTATCTATTGGAGTATGTCTGGAGCTTGGCAAAAAAGTTATTTTATCTGGCAGAGACCGAGGTGGGTCTGGCTGCACTCAACACCAAATTGCTCAATACAGTGAATATTATGTTGCATGCACCTCTGATCTTTATTGCGACAGTTAAAAGACAAAGTCAAGCTGGTTAAGCTGCAAAATTGCTTAATAAGGAGTTGGCGAATTTTGAATTTAAAAAAATTTGTTTTATCGATTTTGTTTTGAATATTCATTTATTTATAAGCAGCTTAAGAACGATTAAATAT
>JBAMAX010003185.1:0-48183 GCA_037043745.1 Chymomyza amoena
AATTTTTTCTTTTTGCCAACATCTTTCTCAGAGACAAATATTTTTAATTTATTTGCAAATTTTGCACATTTTTTTATACATATTTAAGCTATCCATTAATAAATTATCTTCGAATTTACTTGTGCAACACGACAACACATAACTTTTCGAAGTTCTGTTTTGTCTAAATCCAGAAAACCTTTCTTTCAATCCACTCGTTTTGGTTTTGCATGCACACTCAATTTTAATAGACATCTTTTGTAATAAAAATATACGATATGATTCTATGAAGCACATAACAATTAAATATTCATACCTTAAAAAAAAATACAAAATAAATTTTAGTGCGTTTATTTAATAAAACAAAGCAACTACTTTTCATTTCGACAGTTGCGAGCCAAATTTTTCAAAATGAGTGACTTGCCGGAATCGAAATCTCGAACAGCTATGGAAGGTTCGATTCCGACAGTTTTTTCTATAGCATGCCTGTTTATTCCATTACATGCCCATAAGAGAAGTAAACTTGTAAGCTGCAGAACACATTACTTTCATTCCACTTGTTTGGGTTTTGCTTGTACACACAATTTTAATATACATAATTTGTAATAAAAATATATAATGAAAATTAACCTTGATTCTTTAAAGCACATAAAAATTAAATATACATACCTTAAAAAATAATACAAAATTAATTTTAGTGCGTTTATTTGATTAAACAAAGCAACTACTTTTCATTTCGACAGTTGCGAGCCAAATTTTTCAAAATGAGACTCTTTTCGTAATCGAAATGGAAGGTGTTCTAGATTCCGATATTTTTTTCTAGAACATGCCTGTTTATTCCATTACATGCCTACAAAAGTAGTAAACTTTTAAGCTATCGCTAATAAACACACCAAATTACAAAAAAAAAAGTAGCACAAGTTTTATCCTACACAAAAACGAGGCATTCAGTAAATTTCTCACAGGGCACTTGGCTAAAAGAGAGCGGCAGCTACTGCGCTGCGCTCATGCAAAAAAGCAGCAGCCCACGTAGCAGCGCAGCTTTTGCCTTTGGCCTCCTCTGGGGAGCGCATAGCATAACTCACACAGTCGCCCCCTTGGCTCTCTCATGAACTCCAAAGCCTCTCACAAATATTTACGTGCATATCTATGTGTGTGTGTGTGTTCGTGTGCTTTGTGGGGAGTTTTGTATGATAAGTTTGTTGGGCGTGTTTTGCATGTTGAAAAATTATGATGAAAAAAATATGCCCAGCATATGTACATAAATATGTGTAGTATATGTGTATGTGTATATGCAGGTGCGTTTCTCTTTAGCTGCGCAGACTTATGTATGTGTGTGTGCATACTTATGTTTGAAAAGCCAACTGATAAAGACATTTATTATATTTACTTAAGCTTACATTAACACTTTTATACATAGTATATATGTATATGTATCTATGTTATATTGAAGTGTGTGCATATTTGTCAACACCTTTAAGCTGCACAAATTAGTCTGTGATTGACAAAACGTTTGAAGCGAGTAGGAGATAAAGATACGGAGGGGTTAAGGCTGAGGGTACAATAAATGGAGATGTATCTTCTTCTTTGTATCTTTTTCAATTACACTGCTTTTATGGACTCCTAATGCGTACATCTTTTTCTAAAGAATTTTTCTGAGATGTATGTATCTCAAAAAATTCCTTACCTGTGCAAATTTGTATCTTAAGCTATGTATTTAGCTACTTATAGGTAGTTGTTTGCTTTGAGCTGCCTTATCTTTAAATCAAATATGCGAATTTCATGTTTAACAACGTTTATTAAGCAAATAGCAAACAATAAAATGCAAATATACATATTTATATCCATGTTATAAAAAGTAACTCACTCGGATTTATAAACGTGTCTAGTGTCAGACATGCTTAACATTTAATTCAGTTGGCAATTCCGACATGCGAATTGTTTAAACTGTCAATTGCTTTTGAATAGTAGTCATAATAATTACAATGTGCATATATATACATATATACAACGAGTATATGACACACAAATGAGCTGACAGTTAGATAAGCGCAAAGCAATTAAGCGTATATTAGAAGCATAAAAAAAAAAGTTACTTTATATTAACAAAAGCCACAAGAACAGCTACAACAACAAAGTAGCTAACAAAATTTCGCAGTCTTAATCGCAGTTTGCTGCCAACTTCGACGTCAACGTCAGCGCAGCGCAGCGTAGAGCGCCAGGCGTGCACACAGTCGTGACGGCAACTTAGTTACGGTCATTAGCACCACCAACACCGTCGTCGTCAGCCTAGTCACTATAACTAAAGAGTGAGCTAGTAAGCCAGCCAGCCAGCCAGCCAGTGTGTACATATATATATATGTATCTATATATGTATATGTGTATGTATCTATGTGGCTATGCCACCGACAGAGCTTGTAATTTTGTACGTGTGTATACACACACATGAGCATATGTACATAATAATTTGTCACACCATGGGCATGCTATGGCCACATGCTTATTTACAGTAGACGCTCGCAAATTAGAAGCACTTCGGTGTACGGATTTAGTTCTAACTTTTGCGGAAAAGAAGAAGGAACAACTTGTGAAGTATTCTGCAGTGAAACATTTATAGCATTTAGAGGCCCTATGGATCACACTGGATATAATAGGAATCGGGAGCAAGAGAGTTTCTCCGTTGGGTGTTTACACTAAACTGAGCGGAATTAGTTGAGGAAGCTAAATTTGTATCGTGTAGATTTAGATGAAGCCTACTCCTAACATACGTGTTCATCAATTCTTGATAGCGAGGGTACTAGCTCATCTACTACCTGCTGCTGATCCTTTAACTTCTTGATCCGAAAGGCAGGTTATTCCCCTAGTTCTTGTTTATCTCTAATGCCAACATGATTGAGCCTTACTCTATGTTCATTCGATTGCAATGTCGTCGTGGATTTCCAGGCATAGATTTTGCGGAATAATTTCGTATAAAATACTTATTAAAATATCTAAGTCAGAATTTGTTTTTTCTAAGTTAAAGATCTTATGCAGTGTTCTTTTAGCAAAAACTTTTAAAAATGTATATGGAAGAGTTCGTCCTGAGGTTTTTTACCTTTGAGAGTATCTGCAACAGAATCCAATCTTTCTTGGGCACATCATCTGTGCTTCATAATTCTTTTTATTTTAAGCCAAAGATCTTACGGAGTGTTCTTCTAATAAAATCTCTTCAAAATATCTATGTAAGAGTTCGTCCTGAGTTTTTTTACCTTTGAGAGTATCTGCAACAGCATGCAATCTTTCGTAGGCACATCATCTGTGCTTCAGAATTCTTTTTATTCTGAGCCAAAGCACTTCGTTGTGCTTTTCTACCAAAAACTCTCCAAAATATTTATGTAAGAGCTCGTTTTGAGGTCTTTTACCTTTTAGAGTAGGAATAGGAAAGATTCTGTTGCCAAATCTTTCCAATCTTTCGTGAGCAATCTTTTTCTGAGCTTCACTTAAAAATATTTACAGCTTCACTTCTAATTGAATGCCAATGTGCTTCGTTGGAACTAGTACTTTTTATAATATTTTAAAATCTTTTGTAGGCACAAATTTATAGAGGAGTTTCCTATCAAAAAGAAAGAAAGATTCTAAAAGAATCACCATTAAAATTATTTTTTCTCAGCCAAAGGCCTTCTTTCTCTAAAAACTCTTTAAAATACCCATTTCAGAGTTTGTCTTTTCAACTAAACATATTAGGGTCTTACTTTGCTTCTAAGAAATTTTTAGAATATCTGCAACAGTATCTTTGCAATCTTTCTTGAGCACATCATCTGAGCTTCGCTTTAAAATAGAAACAGTTCCACTTCTAATTTAATGCCAACGTTCTTTGTTGTAACTAAATCTTTATATAATATTTTCAAATCTTTTCCAGATAGAGATTTTATGGAGTAGTATACTATCAAATACTTCTTAAAGTATCTATATCAGAATTTTGTTTTGTTTTTCTCAGCCAAAACTCTTACGGACTGCTCTTCTACCAAAACTTCCAACTAAAGATCTTAGGGTTTTACTTGGCTTCTAAGCAACATTTAGAGTATCTGCGACAGAATCTTTTTAATCTCTCTTGAGTACATCATCTTAACTTCACTCAAAGATAGAAACTGTTTCACTTCTTATTTAATTCCAAGTTTTTTTTTGCTGGCACCAAATCTTTTTATAATATTTTAAAATCTTTTCCAGGTAGAGATTTTATGGACTAGTTTTCTATCAAATACTTCTTTAAGTATCTACAACAGAATTCTTTTTTTTTTTTGGTGGTCCAAAGGTCTTATGGAGTGTTCCTCTACCAAAAATTCTTAAAAGTATCTATCACAGAGTTCTTCTTACCAAGTAAAGGACTTACTTTGCTTCTAAGCACCTTTTAGAATATCTGCAACAGTATTTCTGCAATCTTTCTTGAGCACATCATCTGAGCTTCACTTAAAAATAGAAACAGTTCCACTTCTAATTTCATGTCAAGTTTCTTTGTTGGAACTAGATCTTTTTATAATATTTTAAAATCTGTTCTAGGGACAGATTTTAAGGAGTGTTCTCTATCAAACACTTCTTAATTTATCTACACCAGAATTAATTTTTTTTCAGTCTAAGATCTTACTTAGTGTTTTTCTACCAAAAACTGCGTCTTCCAATAGGTCTTAGGGTCTTACTTTGCTTTTAAGTACCTTTTCGAGTATCTTCAATCTTTCTCGAACACAGCATCTGGAGTTCACTTAAAAAAAGAAACAGTTCCAGTTCTAACTCTCCTCTCTCCTCTGTTAGAACAAGATCTTTTTGTAATATTTTATTTAGTTGAAAGGGTTCCAATAGCTCTCTTTTTTTTTTAAATGGTAAAGATTTTAGTTAGTTTACTCACTTACTTAGTACGGTATTTATAACAAGTTGCTAAATTTAAAGACTTGGTTTTTGGTTTCATCTGAGAAGCTCATGAAAATTGACCGTGATTTTTCGAACCCAAAATATTTTCAAGAAATCTGTAAGTAATAATCTGAAAATGTATCACTCAGATCTCACCCTAGAGACTCAGCTAAGAAATTTAGTCGCTTTATAAAATTCCATTGTATCCTCGTTTTCTATAACTCTCTCCTTATTAAGAAGAAATATGAGATTTGTTCCATCAAGAACCTTTTTTAAAAAATTGCGAGCCTGAAAATTTTAATTTAGAGCAGATCTTCTGACATAGTTGGGTAACTCAGGTGAGCTATAAATTTTCACCATTGACTTATTTCTTTAAACTAATGTCATTTGTTCTACCAAGAAAATTTTCTTACAAACTGTAAGCTCAAAAATATTAGCTCAGACCAAATCTTCTGACTCAGCTGAGCAACTCAGGAGCGCTACAATTTTTCACCGTTTTCTTATATCTAACTCCCTCATAGATTAAATGAAAGACGTTCAGTTCTACTTTAAAAAAATCGGTTTATGAAAAGCTGATTAACTTAGCTGCAAATTGTGTCACTCAGTTTCTTTAGCCTATTAGGGAAAGCTTCGGCGTATTGGAACTCTTAAATACTTCCATGTTTCTCTTAACTCCTCCATACATTATCCGCAAGATACCATTTTTGTGAAGAAAATCTGTAAATCTGGAAGCTCATTGAGTCCGTCAAAAATTTAAAACTTAAATACGAATTTTCGACTCAGTTAAGTATCTCAGTTAGTAAAAAAGTAGCTTACAGATGTTCCAAAATTCTCAACTTTTAAATACTTTCATATTTCTTTGAACTTCCTCATACAATATCCGTCAGATTCAGTTTTTGTTTTGAAGAAAATCTGTAAATCTGGAAGCTCACTGAACTTGTCAAAAATTTAAAAATCATATAAAAATTTTCGATTCAGCTGAGTAGCTTAGTTAGTAAAAAAGTGGCTCCATCATTCTCAACTTTTAAATACATCCATATCTCTTTTAACTTCTTCATACATTATCCACAAGATACTTCTTGCTCTTTGAAGAAAATCTGTTAATGGCAAGCTCACTTACTTTGTCTAAAATTTAAAACTCAGCTAAGAATTTTCGCCTCCGCTCAGTAGCTCAGTTAGCAAAAAGATGGCTTACAGTTGGTTCCATAATTCTCATGTTCCTTAACGTCAAACCAAAAATGCGCCAGTAAATCTCTTTGTGAGCTTTTACTGTAGCCACAAAAACACATAAAAGCCGTATCCAAGCTCGTTGTAGTCACAGTAGTTCCAACAACTTTTGCCATAAGAGCTTCTTTGCGTGTTGTGGCGTTCTTGGGGGAGCCACCAACCCCCCTCCCGACACTGGTAAAAGTTGCCAGCAGCAACTGCAAAAAAAAAAGAAACAAACAGAGAGCCAAACACAGTTATAGCTATTTGTGCAACGTTGCGAGCTACCGCAAAAGTTGCTCAGTCAGGCAGTCAGTCGAGGCGGAGGCGGAGGAGGCGACGCGACGTATCTATCGGGTTGGGCCACATTATTACCAGCTACATTAAATGAGCTTAGAGGTGGCCCATTGGCATTGGCATGGTGGCATGGAGAGAGGGCGGGGGCACGATAAAGTTTTTGGCTTTTTCAAAGTCTAATTGCCTTTGTTAGCGTTTGGGTTTTTTTGTGTGTTTTCGTTTTGCTACCGTTTCGTTATGCTTCACACACACACACAGATACACACACAGATACACACAGGCACACAATGCGATAATAACTTCAAAGATACAAATGTGTCAATTGGCTGACAAAATATAATAATTATGATGGTCATAACGTTTTTTTTTTTTTTTTTTGTAGTTGTTTTTGTTCTGTTTTAATACACAAATACATTGCTGCTTTTAATTTAGCTAAGAGCCAAGTATTATTGTATTTATTATAGTGTATCTATAAGATACATATTTTGACATGTGCGCGTGCCCCCAGTGTGGGTTGGCAAACTGCAAGTCAGACAAACATTTGTGTGTGGTTTGGTTGAGTATCTGTGTGTGTGTGTGTGTGTGTGTATCTGTGTGTGTGCACACAACCAACACGATTAAACTTAATTGATTTGTTCAATTTTCATAACTGTCTGACAATGACAAACGCGCTTGAAACGGCGTCTGAGTTTTATTTGTCTATGTCCGCCCCTGCAAATTAGCAACTCAATATTTGCTATTTGCATAAATTCTCAGAGGGGCTTTGAAGGGGTAGAGCTGTGGCCTCAGTCAGCATTTTAATGAGGGAAAATTTGAACAGATGGAAAATTTTTGGTAGCTTGGTACTATGAACTTTGTTCTATATTTCAACAGAATTTCCTTAACTACTTTCCTTAGACAATTTCATGTTTCATCTCTAGAATCAAACAATGAAAGAAAGTAACAGGAAAAATGAAAAGAGAAGAAAGGCAAAAAATTCAATTTCTAAAATTTCCCAGTAATATTTAAAAACCTTAAAGATTGAGCGAGGAAACATAACCTCCAAGGCTCCGCTTCGGAAATTCATTATTTTTATGCCTCAAAAATAGCTGGAAAGTCAAATTTTTAAAACTTTTTGCCACTAATGTGGAAAATCCTAAAGATCAAACGAGGAAAAGCAGTCTCAACGATTTCAAGGTTCATCTTCGGAAATTCGTTATTTTTATGCCTGGAAAGTCAAATTTTTAAAATTTTTTTGGCAGTAATGTAGAAAATCCTAAAGATAAAGCGAGAAAAGCAGTCTCAATGATTCCAAGGCTCCGCTTCGGAAATTCATTATTTTTATGCCTCAAAAATAGCTGAAAAGTCAAATTTTTAAAACTTTTTGCCACTAATGTGGAAAATCCTAAAGATCAAGCGAGGAAAAGCAGTCTCAACGATTTCAAAGTTCACCTTCGGAAATTCGATATTTTTATGCCAGGAAAGTCAAATTTTTAAATTTTTTTGGCAGTAATGTGGAAAATCCTAAAGATAAAGCGAGGAAGGGCAGCCTAAACGATTCCCAAGTACGCCTTCGGAAATTCTGAATTTTTATATTAACTTCTGCGTAAATAGCTTTCCTATTTCAAGAACTATCTCTTTACAGTTTACTGTGAAGTATGGGAAGTATTTATGAGACTAATTAACTAAGATTAGAAAACTGAAAAGGAGTAACGAATTACAAAAAATTATTTCAAATAGAAAATGGAAAATCTGAAAGAACGCTCATAAGATAATTATTAGGATTACATAAAGAAGCATAGTCTCCAAACTTTCAGCCTCCAACTTTCAGTCCCGGGATTACCAGTCTCCAAACTGCCACTCTTATAAGTTTTACCCTCCAAACTGACTGGGTTCTAACTTTCGGTCCCGAAACTACTAGTCTCCAAACTACCCCTCCTATAAATTTCAATCTCCAAATTGACTGGGATCTAACTTCGAGTCTCCAAACTACCACTCTCCAAACTGTCACTCTTATAAGTTTCACTCTCCAAACTGACTGGGTTCTAACTTTCGGTCCCGGAACTACCAGTCTCCAAACTGCCACTTTTAAAAGTTTGACTCTCCAAACTGACTTGGGTCTAACCTCCAGTCTCGGAACTACCAGTCTCCAAACTGCCATTCTTATAAGTTTCACTCTCCAAACTGACTGGGCTCTAACTTCGAGTCTCCAAACTACCAGTCTCCAAGCTGCCACTCTTATAAGTTTCACTCTCCAAACTGACTGGGTTCTAACTTGCAGTCCCGGAACTACCAGTCTCCAAACTGCCACTTTTATAAGTTTCCCTCTCCAAACTGACTGGGCTCTAACTTCGAGTCTCCAAACTACCAGTCTCCAAACTGCCACTCTTATAAGTTTCACTCTCCAAACTGTCTGGGTTCTAACTTTCAGTCCCGAAACTACCAGTCTCCAAACTGACACTTTTATAAGTTTCCCTCTCCAAATTGACTGGGCTCTAACTTCCAGTCTCGGAACTACCAGTCTCCAAACTGCCATTCCTATAAGTTTCACTCTCCAAACTGACTGGGTTCTTACTTCCAGTCTCGGAGCTACCAGTCTCCATACTGCCCCTTTTATAAATTTCACTCACAGTCTTTGGACAACCAGTCTTCAAATTGACAGTCTTCTTTCCTCCAAACTGTCAGTTTTCTAACTTTCATTCTCCAAACTATCTGCAAAATTCCAAAGTTTCAAAAGTTTATAATGGATTATATAGGGATTTCGAAATTTTGCTCTATAATTAGCTATATTTTTTTTGTATATTATCCCTTTAGAAGCTATTTATTTTTAGTTTTAAGCTAAAGTATCGGAATATCAGATATGAATTCTTAAACTAGTCGTTAGGTTTGTCAGACTTCTTTCTATCGAAATAGGGATCTCTGTTAAGAAGATATGCCAAGTTATGGGGGTTACTCTGAGAAAATTTTCTAGATCTTAAAGAAACATTCGATCTAAAATGCCAAATATTTATCGTTGTATCCTAAAGCGCTTAAATTTTGGAGAAGTTAATAAATAGATGGTTCCTGTCAAAGTAGACAGATTTCTTTTTTTTTTGTCTTTCGGAGGACCTAAAAATCTTACTTCATCCATATATATACTAACTGCCAGTCTTCTAATTTTCAGTCTCCTTAAATACAATCTGCGAGCTTCCAGAAGTCTCCAAAGTTCGCCATGGATTACCTTTAGAGATTTCGAAAATTTACTATATATGTAATTTGCTATATTTCTAAATTTTCTTGACTTTAAAGGCAAACTATTTGTTTTTTAGGCTAAAGTATCTGGAAACCAGATATGGAATCTTAGACTAGTCATTCGCATTGTCAAATTCAGAAAGCTTTCAATCGAGCTTGGGATCTGTGCTACGAAGAGATGTCTAGCTCTGGGGCAGACTTAGAAAATTTATTGGATCTTAACCCGTTTAAATTTTCAAGAAGTCAATAAAAAGATGATTCCTGTCAAAATATACAGATTGTATTTCTTTTTTTGTCTTTTGCGAGGAACTAGAAACCCGCTTAAACTTTGAAGAAACCATTAAATAAATGCTAGAGATTGTGTTTTTTTCGTTTTTTTGGATAAATTAGAAATCATGCTCGATCTAGATTTGGATATCGGTTCGCCAACTACCCAAAAGTTTATTATGATATATTGTTTTAAAAATAAAAATTATCGAAATAAATATTAGCGCCAATAAATAAGTTTTTAATACCTGAAATTTTGCGTTCTAGTTCTATGAACAGTGCCGTGCCTTCGACAAGTCGTAATTAAAATATAAAAAAAATATTTTTAAATAATACCAAATAACAGCTTGGTGTTAAAATTATTTTATACGTCGTAAACTAAAACCAAACTGATAAAAAATATGGTTTTAATTTACTAATTAAAACTAATAAACACAACCGCAATTTATGTCAAGAAATTTTCCACTAAATCAAGCAGAGCGTATATATAAAAAATAAAAAATCATAAATCAAGCAATTAAAATATGCACAGCCATAATAAATTTCCTATACATTAGTCAAACATTTATTAATAAAATAAAAATAAACTACAGCAATAAAATAGAACGTGGGCATTAAATAATAAAATAAAAAATACAAAAGAAGACAAAAACAAAAAAACGTTGACGGCAAAATCAAGCCAAACAACAAGAACCTCATTAAAAAAATATATATATACACAGAGATATATATATAAAAAAAAGAACCGCAGCAAATTTTGAACACGCTAAACACATGTAGCTGAAAAAAAACCAAAAAAAAAGATACAAAAACAACGACTACAGATACAGATACTGAGCAGCAGCAGCAGCGACAGACAAATGGCCAAACACCAGAGGCACGAAAACGTTCAACGTTCACTAGATAATGTGGGCCAACAAAAACACCAACAACAGCAACAACCAACACAATGTGGCACATGAAAAATAGTATCTTTTTGTAAAGCACAAAAGCAAAGCCAAATAACAAGATACAAAACAAAAGCAAAAAAAGATACAAAAAAAACGAAAAACCTCACAACCAAATTGATTGTGATGATGTTTGAAATATGCGCAAATTGACTTTGACTATTTAAGCAACTGCTTAATGTATGCTGTGTGTATATATATAGATACAAATGTATCTATAGCTAGACATAAAGTATCTTTGTAGCTGTAGCTACATTTGCTGACATAGCAAATGTTAAGCCCTGACAGCGGGTGACGCTCCAAGCCCAACGATTAAAAAATTAAGAACACCCAAACAAGTAGAAACAAAAAAGATAAACAAAAAAGATACAAAGAAGAAGAATGTTAAACAGTTTAAATTTTATGATTGTTAGGCAATATCTTAAAGATTGTTTTGTATTCATTAATTTATGCCAGGGCTTCGCTTCAGCAGATACATACTAATATAATCATTATATCTATTTGCATATATATCTAACCATAAATTTGCCAATTTGAAAGGCGCCTTATAAACATAAAAAACTAATGACTATATATTTGAAATGTATCTATAAGGTATAGTATCTCTATAGTAAAGGGTGTTTTCAACTAGCGCTTTTAATAGGCATAATTTGCAAGCTATTATTAAGTTTTTAGCAAGTCTATTGTTTAAATTTTTTTTTGTTTCATTTTTGGTTATATTCATATTTAATAGTCGACAAAAAACAAATAACGCCTTCTCATATGATTATAGATATTTTGTGAAAGCCTGAGTTTTAATCGACGAAACGTGTTAGTAATTACAGGTCGTCCACTTTGGTGGTCATCTGGGTGGGAAATGAGTTATGAGTATTTGTCAAGCTACTTTAGATGCGATTAAATATGTACAGATTGATATCATTTTTAATGGATTTTTATAAGGTACTTAAGACGTTGAAAAAATACCAATCTTAGGGCATATCATCTTTAGAGATTTCCTTGAAACATTGATGAACTTGGCCAGAATGAATCTATAGTCTTTTTACATACGATATTATAAACGAGATTAGAGTGAGAGATATCTGTATAAAAAGCAAAATAAATGGATGTTTTTGTCCAAACTATCTTTTTTCTTTTTGACGAAGTTTAAAGTTTAAAAACTTTAGATCCACATTACGTAGTCTCTTTGTAAGAGCTAAAGTCTCAAAAATTGTTTATATGCCCATAGTAATTGCAATTAAATGTTAAAATTTTCAAACCTTTCGATCGATCTACTACAAATAATCTGTTTGTAAAAGCTTAAGTCTCAAAAAATCGTTTATATGCTAATATTATTGGTCGCACCATTCAATATTAATTGCAATTAAGTCTTCTAATTTAAAAACTTCTTGAGCCACTACAAAATAACTTTTTGTAGGAGCTAAAGATTCAAAAATCATTTATATGCAAATATGCTTGGTCAAATTTAGCCCATATTACTTGCAATTAAATCTTCAAGCTTAAACAGCTTTCAATCTACTGTAAATAGACTGTTTCTAAGAGCTTAAGTCTCAAAAATAGTTTATATGCCCATATGCTTGGCTAAACTTAGTCCATATTAACTGCAATTAAATCTTCAAATTTAAAAACCTTTCAATCCACTATAAATTATGTGTTTGTATAAGCCAAAGTCCCAAAAATCGTTTGAATGCAAATTTTCTGGGTCGAACTTAGCCTATTTTAACTGCAATTAAATCTTCCAACTTAGAAACTCTTCAATGCACTAAAAATAAACTTTTTGGAACAGCTACATTCTAACAAATCGTTTATATGCAAATATGCTTTGTTAAACTTAGCCCATATTAATTGTAATTAAATCTTCCAATTTAAAAACCTTTCCATGCACTACAAATAATCTCTTTGTAAGAGCTAAAGTCTCAAAAAACGTTTATATGCAAATATGCTTCTTCAAACGTATTCCATATCAACCCCAATCAAATCTGCAAATTTAAACACCTTTTGATCCACTACAAATACACTTTTTATAATAGCTGAAGTCTCAATAAATCTTTTTTATACAAATATGCTTAGTCAAACTTAGCCCATATTAATTGTAATGTAATCCTCCTTTTCGATCCACTAAAATAAAGTGTTTGTAAGAGCTAGTCTTTTGTTCTGAGCCTTTTAGAGAATCTTTTAACACTTTATATGTTTAAGTTGGCAATATTAATTGCAACTGAATTTTTAGATTGAAAAACCTTTTGATCCACTTTAAATAAACTGCTTGTTAGTTAAAAAATCTCAAAAATCGTGTATATGCAAATATGCTTGATCGCATTAAAATCTGCAAATTTAAACACCTTTGGTTCCACTACCAATAAACTTTTTGTAAGTGCTAAATCCCTTGTTCTAAGCCTTTTAGAGAATCTTTCAGTTCTTTAGTCTCAATAATTGTTTAATATGCAAATATGCTTCGTCGGAGAATCCAATATAAATTGCAATTTAATGTTCAAATTGAAATACCTTTGGATCCACTATAAATAAACTGTTTGCAAGAGCTTAAGTCTCAAAAATCGTTTAAATGCAAATGAGCTAGTTCCAAGCGTTTTAGAATATCTTTAAATAAAAATTAGTTTTGAAAATTAAAAAAAAATCATGTATATGTACTAACTATATATACTAACTAACTTAAGGGGTCCCGGTTGTCTAGAATTTTCGAAAAATCGAATTTTTTTTCCATATATTTCGAAAGTATAGGCTTTTAAGAATATACTGTCAAAATTTTGGAAGGATATTTCCAGTATTTTCACTATCCAACCGAATCGTCTGAAATGTTGTTCACAACATCAATGGCTATCACCCGAACTAGAATCATTTTATTATTTCAATTATTTCGTATTTTTGTAATTAAAAAACTGAAAAAAATAACCCGATTTTTAGAGTGTCAAATTCGAAATAGCTCCATTTTGTCAAATTTTTTTTTATTTTTTTATTTTAGTTCGGGATATAGCTACAGTTATACTGATTAATAATTTTTTTTTTTTTTTTTCAAATAATTTTGTGTTTCAAATAAATAGAAGAGCTCAAAATGGACAACACCGTCCAGGTCCAATTTTTTGGGAGGGTCGACATCACACGCCATTTTTAAAATTATTAAAATTAAAAAAACTAAATTTTTTTTATTTTTGTATATAAAAGTAGTTAAATAAAAAGCCTCAAAAATTTAAATATCGTTTTTCATTTTTTTTATTGTCAAAAAAAATTCCTGAAAATACTTTAAATTTTCGAGCTCTAGACCACCGGGACACTTTAATATTATTCCAAGCCTTTTGAGTATCTTTTAACTAGAAATAAGTTCTATAAGTTCCCAAAAGAACACCCATTGCATACTACCTAACTAAATATTGTTCTAATACTTATAGATTATCTTAGCTATAAATTAAAAAATTTCCAGCTCCCAAAAGAACAGCCATTATATGCTACCTAACCAAATATTGTTCCAAGCCTTTTAGAGTATCTTTTAACTACAAATAATTTCTAAAAGTTAAAAAAAAAATCTTTTCCTGCTCTCAAAAGAACACCCATTATATACCATCTAACTAAACCTTGTTCCAAGTCTATTAGAGTATCTTTTAACTACAAATTAGCTCTATAAATTAAAAAATAAAACTTTTCTAGCTCCCAAAAAACCCCCCTTTATATTTATAAATATATAGGCTCTATATACACCTCAGCCAACTATTGAATAATTTTGCATAACAATAAAAGAAAAAAAAAACATAATACTTGTTTGCGCTTAATAAAAGCGACATTTAATGTCATTTAAAATAAAATTAATTTCATGCAAAAGTTTTCGCGCTTCAGTGAACACAATAACTCAATTTGTGCTGCTCACTCTTGCGTCGAGTACGCTCACACCCTCTTGCTCTATCTATATACATACATATATATATGTATATACATATGTATATATGTTTATATGTAATTATAACAGCGACAGTTAATTAAACCGCAGAAACAATTCATTAAATAAATTCATAAATAAAAACAATTAATTATAACGTGTAAATTTTATATCTCAAATGATAATCGTAATTGATATTTATTTTATGATGTCACAAACAAAATGGCAATATATAAAACATGCTTATTAATAAACGTGCAATCGTTATAAATCGACTATTTTATACACTGCACTCTAGACTAAAAATTATAACTCGTTTCAGACACACGATTTGAACGAAATTTAGAAATTTGATTGCAAATGATTATTAAACAGCATATGTCAAGTTTTAACTTTCTACGTTCGAAGTTTTGGTTGAATACTATGAAAATCTTTGTCCTTATACCATGAAAATCGTTGTCCTTATACTGAAACTTGTTATTCTTTAAAATTAAAGAGAATTGCCACATTAGACGTATATTTAATATATTTTGCGTTTTTTTTTTTTTTTTTAACAATTATTTGGAGATTATTTTTTGTTTTCTAATTTCAGCGTTTTTGCGTATAACCGATTTTAGAACTCAAAAAGGTCTTCAGACAGTATTTAGCGAGATTTTCTCTTTTACAACCAGTTTTGCATTAGTTTCCTCCAAGATTTAGAGGGAATATGAATTTTTTCATATGAACGATTTTTGAGACCTTGTACAAACTGATTATTTGAATTGAATTGAGCATTTTTTTGTTTGTAATTTCGGATATTTTTTGGCAACTGCTTTCAAGAGACCTCAAATTTGAGTGTTTTTGCATACAAATGAAGTAAATGAAAATTCACAGGCTTTCTGTACTTAAGAGCTGCCCCCTTTTGTTTTTGCTTGTTTATCTATTTGAATTGAGACCTTGTCCTCATCTTCCATCGAACTCGATTTTGGGCAATGTAATTTCTAAAGATTATTCGTTTTTAACGCTCCGAAATCTTATATAATAAGAATAATCTATTGCTTTGTAAAGCCAACAGGCAGCAAAGCCCGCTTGTTTATGGTTACCAGAATATGATTGAGAGTGAAACAGTTCGAAAATTTTACAAAAAAAGTGCACTCTCTGCTTGCAGATAATATCAAAATTTTGCTAATGTATCTTTATTTGGACGCTTTTAATAGATTGACTTGTGAAGCACGTAGGCAGCGGAGTCCCCTTGTTTTTGATTACTGGGATACGATTGGGTCGGAAAAGGCCAGAAAGTTTCACAAAAAAATGAGCATTAAAATTAAGATAGTCGATGTCTTGCTAATTATAAATAAAATATTATAGATAAAAATGTATTTTTTTTAGGAGACTGTACGTAGATTGACTTGTGAAGCAAGCAGGTAGCGGGACCAACTTGTTTGTGGTAACCAGAATGCGATTGTCTCACGCATTCTTTAGGTAGATCAACTTTGAGGATTTTTGTCGATGTCTTGTCTCATACCTCATATAAAAAAGTATCTTCTTTAAAAAGTCGTAGTTTGATTCATCTGTGAAGCACACAGCCAGCGAAGCCTCTAGAGACCGTTTAGAGATGTGTGAAAATCGCAAACCGAACGGATTCTTATATATCTAAACAGCAAAAGGTACTTGCAGCCCAATATATCTGAAAAAAAAAGCCAACTGCTTGAGAATAATTTGCTGAGGACTTACTTAACAGCTCTAAAATTTTATCAAATTAAGGGGTATTATCAGCAGGCAGATCCATCTTGTCGATATGTCGATATTTTATCAATTTTCTTTAAAACTAATAGTAAAATGTATCTTTCGTTGAAGACTGTAATTGGCTTTACTTATGAAGCACACAGGTAGCAGAGCCCTCTTGTCTTTAGTTAACTAAATATGATTGGAATTGAAACAGCTAAAAAGCACCAACAAAAATGTACATAATCTTAAGACATTCGATTTTTGGCTATATCTTGCCTCGAATTTTCGAAACATATAGATAAAAATGTATCTTCTTAAGGAAGTCGTAGTTTAGTTGACTTGTGAAGCACACAGTCATGGAAACCCCCTAGAGTTTATTTAGTGAGCTAAAATTGGACCTAAAAATCGCAAAACAAACTGTGTATAATAATTCTCAAGAGCTTAAACAGTAAAAGCTAAATTTTTACCAAAAAATATCTCAAAAGTAAATCTCTTAAGCCAACCACTTGAGCACAAATTGCTTGGGATTTATTTTAGCTTTAGACGCTTTTTCGCACATGGAGCTAAAATTAGCTCAACATATTTTCTTTTCTTCTATTTTTTTTTGGTTTATTACTATTTTTATAACAAAAGACAAGAAATGACAGACGCGTGTGCTCATTTAGAAAAAAAAAACGCCAAAATGGAGACAAAGCGACGACCGGGAAAAAGACGTCTACAAAAAAGCTTATCTTAGATGCTGTTAGGAATAAGAATTCCAGAATTCCAGCTCGGAACTCAAATTAGTATGCACAAAGTAACTCAACACTTGCACTCTTAATCAATATCAATAATATTGACAATCATAATCCAAACAGCAAAGAGAATAAACTTGTCATACCAAGTAGCCAAGTAGCACTTGGCAATTTGCATAACAAATGGGCTAGAATAGGAATTACGAATTCCCAGCACGGATGCGATTCATTGAACAAAGGTGATCATCATCGTAGGGGGTACTGCTTTTTGATAACTTTGCTATATACTATGTACAGCATTTATGTAGATATAAAAGTATTTAATGGGCAAGTAATCAAGTAATTAATTAATCGTTTGACAGACAAGCCGACTCGACTCAACTAACCGTAGCCCACTTCACGCGATAGAGAGCGAGCTGGGAACGAGGGATGGAGCAGATGTGTGTATGTAATACGAGCGGGGCGGGTTGACCAGGGCGACGACACAGCTGAACTGTAAATTACACGTCTCATTTGCATTTCAAATGAATTAAGTGCACGGTTCAAGTTGACATAACAGAATCCAACAAAGAACTCTAATTGTAAAATATTTGCTGTGACACAAAACTTGTCAGAAAAAAGTCGATCCGTCGAGTGCATTAAATCAGAAATCCAAATGCATTCGCTAAGGGGATGCATTCTTAAAGGGTAAAAAGATACTTTTCAATTTATCAGTCGTTTTTATCAAAAGGCTGTGGGGTAGCTACTGTGACAATTAGGGAAATTTTAAAACGATCGTTAATGTGAGCTTCCATGCATCCAAATAAAAGATTATTTAAAAAATGAATCTCATAAAATATTACTGCAGGATTTTTTTATTTGTAAGGCCAAAATAAATTTTGTCTGCAGTGAAAAGTATTTTTAAGCCCTTCCCAAAATTATTAAAAACCTTAACTATCTATTTCGGCTATTCAAAAAAAAGGGTTCAAGAATTGTGTTAATTCGATGCCAAACCGAAAACTTGTAAAAATTTTTAAACCCTTTAAATAAAGTATGTGTCAGCAGCTACTCTCAAAAATCGCTTATATGCAAAAAATATCAAATTTTTACTCCTGTTTCAAGGGAATATTAAAAAATATAAGTGAAAAAAGCTTAAAAAATTACCAAATTAAAAACCTTTTTGAGTTATGTTTAGTTTTTGTTATGTTAGTTTTTGAAACCACTTAAAAGCAAAAATTCTCTTCATCATCATAAATTCCAACCTCGAAATTCTCTTGAATCTTCACAAAGCCATTTTACACAACTTTATGTACCCAAAAATGTTGCCAAAAAATTTAAAAATTAAAAAAAAAACAAAAATTAATTCACCTCAAATAAGCAGCTTCTAAAATGATATTCTCAAAAATCGTTTATATGCAAAAATAATTGAATTTTAACTCCTGTTTGCACAAAGTTTTGAAAATATAAATAAAAAGCTTACCAAAAATGTTTAAATTAAAAATCTTTCTAGACACAAACCTTATACATTGTGTAAAAAGCTAGTTTCGAGACCGTTTGAATGCAAAAATGTTCATGCATTTTCGGAAAGCTATTTTACAAAACGGAGTGTAAAAAAACAGTTCATAAAAATGTCAAAATTAAAAAAAAAGCATGTAATATACTTCCATACGCTGCTTCTAAAATGTTCTCCTCGAAAATCGTTTATATGAAAAAATTTACACTACTTTTAATTGCAAAATAGCATTTTTACAAAACTTTTTGCAAAAATGATTTGTATTCCAATATACCACAATATAAATTCCTTTCTATGAAAAAAAACTTTCTAAAACCTCTTATATGCAACATTCTCCAATTTTACCACTCTTTAATACTCCATTTTACAAAAGTTAATATAAATAAAAACAGATGATAAAAAATGCCCAAAAAAAGAAAAAAAATTCACTTCAAATAAGCAGCTTTTTAAATGCTTTTCTCAAAAATTGTTTATATGCAAAAATTTGTATATTAACATTGCTTTTAATCTTAAAATATCCTTAACAAAACTTTTTATAAAAATGAAACAAACGAGTATACTAATTATATTAAAATTTAAAGACCTTTTGATACTCTTTTATAAACTTACTTACATGCAAAAATTCTTTAATTTTAGTACTCTTTAATCTTAACAGAACCAAAACTGTTTATATTCAGAAAATTGGGGTCAAATGTTTTACTTGTAAATATATAGTGCAAATATACTTTTTCCGGGATTTAATTGAATCTTTTATATGCAAAATGTTCCTTTTATTCTCAAAATAGCCTGTTTACAAAAGTTTTTGTAAAACAAATAAATATGCTAATAATGCCAAAATTTTAAAACCTTTCCATACTTATCACATCAACTTTTTGTAAAAAACTACTTTCTAATATGCAAAAATTGTCTAATTTTACAGAATTGTTTATAAATAAGAAACAGAAAATTTACTTCAAAATAGTCTGATTATAAGAAGTTAGACACTAAAATCGCTTATATGCAAAAATGCTCTATTTAAACGCTCTTAAATTGAGAAAATTACTCACAAAACTGCGTGTAATAAAAAAGAAGTTACCAAAAAATGTCAGAAAAAAAAAAAAAGATTTTAAATTCAATTCAAATAATCTGTTTGTACAAAGTCCAAAAATCGTTTATATGAAAAACAAACTCCTTTTAAATCTAGAACGAAACTATTGAAAACTGGTTTTAAAAGTAAAAACCTCGCTAAATACTATCCAAATTTATAGACCTTTTCAACTCTAAAATCACTTTATTTTTTAGTTATTTCTCAATGTTTTGTATACTTTACAAGATCTGTAAGAACTTATAATAACTTTGTATCTTCGGTATAGGATAGACTACTGGTATTGGGTAAAATTTCCGAAATTCCGCAGTGCAAAATTTTCTTGAACCAACTATGTTCTGTATTACAGAGTTGCTAAAGTTCCGCAGTCTATCTTTTTGAAGCCATGCGGATATCCAGTATCTTTTTTTAAAATCATAAGCTTTGAGAAGTTAATATTAATTTGCAGTATAAAAGTACAAGCCAAATTTTTTATAAACTTTATGGAATCTGTACGAACTTAGAATACTTTTGTACCTTCGGTATAGAATAGGCTAGCATGGTATAGGATAGAGTTCCAGGGTCTCTAAAACCATCTTTATTCTGTATTACAGAGTTGCTAAAGTTTCGTTGTCTGCCATCTTCTTAAACCATTCATGAGTTTATACTGGTTCGAGTTATTTTTTTCGTATCATAAACTTGGAAAAATCAATAATAATTTTCCGTATAAAAGTACAAGCTGCAAAAAATGTTTTAAAAACGTCAAAAACTTTTCAACACTTCAAACATTTTTTAAACACATATTTTGTAATATATTTTGTTAATGCTTCCGCACTACTATATACTATTTACATTGTATACAATGTCAATTAACAGCATATAAAGAGTATACAAATAAGCCACATACAAATATAAATATGTACTCAAGTTAACAGCAGAGCTAAAAGGCAGCTAGGCCAGCACAGCTTCCTCTAAAAGCCATCAAAATTTTTTAGCATTGCTTTTTATAGTACAATACATGGACTTGTACAATATTTAAAAATTAATTTTCAATGCTATTTAAATGTTTGCTTTGTTGTATATACATAATTTATTGTATGCTTCAAGCATGCAATGACCAACAACAACAACAGCAAACACAAAAAAAAGAACATAAAAAGCAGCTCATAAAATGTATCCTATGGATACGCTTTTTGTTTTTGTCTTATTTTATTTCACTTTTATTTCTTTTTGTGTAGCCCTCGTAAAGTACAAGCAGCAAACTGTTTATTTGCTTGCGGCTTCATCTTTTGCCGTTCGTTGTTTGTTGTTTTGTTTTTGCTGCTGAGCGGGGAGAGAGCAACTAACTATTGAGCATAAAAAGCAAAGCGTACTCATCAAATTTGTGTGACTAACTGACGAACTGTCAGTGTCAGAGTGACAAAGAGACAGACAGTCAGCTCAGCTTTTATGCTTTTGCCCAAATCACAACACACACACTAATACACAGACACAAGTCACTGCTCTTCACTGCTCTCACTCTCCACTTCAGTCTCCACTCATCCTCCTCAGCTGCCTGCCTCTTACACCCCCGCTACAGGCAACACAGCACGTACACTTGGCAGTTTTTGCGCTGCTGCTCTCTGTCGCTGTCTCTGCTGCCTTTCCATATTTATTTTGATATCTTTTATGATTTTTTATTTCGCGGCTTAGCCGTAACTGGCGCGCCAGTTTGTTTATTTTGCTGCTGCTGCTGCTTGCTCGACTCTGCAATTTAAATAAAAAAATGAAAAAAATATCAGAAAAAAAAACTTTGCCTGCCGGGTCGGACGTGAATGTCGTTTCAACTCAAGAGCGCGCACTGCTCGCCTCCCCGCCCCTCTGCAAATACTCCTTAACTTTGGTACTAATGTAAAAAATATATTTTCATATTCTTTGTGGATTGCTGTATTCAATTTTGTTTTCTTTTTTGTTGGCTTTTTGCTGGCAATGTTTTTTTTATTTATTTATTTTTGTTTTTTGGAATACACTGTAAATGGGCTACATTGGAATAGTAAGATAAAAGGAAGCAATAGCTGGGTTGCTGCTTTCAAAGATCTTAGAGCTGGGATTTTTGTACCCAGCTATATCTTAGCTGATCTAGTTCTTTACTTGCTTTAATTTCTTTGGTAATGGAGTTCAATATTAAACCTCCACATAGACTCTTTCTGATTTCCCATTTATTGCTCTAAGTTACATTAAAAATTTGCAGTAGAAGTTTAACTATGATATTTTTTGGCCTTCTTTTTTTGCTTTATGGATACTGTTCCCTGCTGGTGCCGAAGTTGCTTTATACAGTAACAAACAAAAAAAAGGTTTTTATTCCAACAATTATACTTGTAAGGTTTTATATGTGTGTTTGATCTATTGTATTACTTCACTGCAAAAAAAAAAAACAGTTGCGAACTGGTTCTCAACCACCCCTACAGTGAAACTGTGTGATTTTTTTATTGTGTAAAACATTTTATGAAATTGCATGTTCACCATTTCAATCCAATACCTTTTGCCGTCTTTCGGTCAGAGATTGATTTCATGCTCATAAAATTTTTGATCCTTGCAGGCAAGAAACTGGTCTCAGTGGTTTTTGACGTCCTGATTTTAGGTCAAAATTCTCCCATCCAAAAAATTTTGCATAGATCGGAACTAGTAATAGTCCGAAGGCGCAAAGTCTGGAGAAGTGGTTTGAGCTGGTTCATCATTTTTAGACCATGATCTGCTGCGCTTTACATTCTTGACATCAACCCATTTTTCGTCACCAGTAACAATGCGCTTCAAAGAGGAATCACTTCTTTGACGTTTGATAAGCAAATCACATTCGTTAGTGCGAATGTCGTTCTGCAAAAACATAAAGAACTCATATGTCAAGCTTCCAAATTAATCCTATACGTTTCATGTGCTTGTAAACGGTCGTGTTAGACAAATTTAATCTTTCAGCAATCTTTCGAGTTGTTATTCGACGATTTGCATCGACCAACGATTTTATTTTGTCCATATCGGCTTCAAGAGGCCTTCAGGGATCAAGATCGAAATCGCCGGAACGAAATTTTGCAAACCAGTTTTGGCATTGTTCGGTCAACACATCTTCTCCGTACACAACACATAATTTTCACCTTGATAAACTGCATTTTTAACCTTTTGATAGTAAAAGAGTAAAATATCGAAAATTTTGTTTTCGATCTTCCCTCTTCGATAGGGCACCAAACCAAAAAATATTCCAAAATATGTAATAAAATTTTTTACAAAAAAGCCTTACTATATCAGCTGTTTAAATATATATAGGTAAAGCGGTTACTTATAAAGTTGGATGCAAAAAAATTTAATAAGATCAGCTGTTGTCATCAAATGAACGACCCAATACTATTTTTAACAAGGGCTTGTAAACCATAGCGAAGCAACCAGAATTTTTGGGTATGATGTTCAACTGGTTGCAAACTGGTTTGACAGCATATTGTTCAAGACCAGTAGCTTCCTTACTAGAATACGATAATTCGTTTAGGTATGCTCGAGTTCTGGTATAATCAGTCCACATATTAAACTAGTTTATATTGTTTATAGTAATTATATAATGAATATATTATTTTATTTTTGTTAATTTGTTATAATTTTATTCTCTAATAATTTAGTTATTATCAAAGATTTACAATTCTTAAACTATGACAGTGAGAGCGATCTTCTTTACCTTTTTTTCCTATACCGCAGCTGTTCTTTTTTTAACCGTTTAAAAACTAGTTACATTCAGAGTAGTTGAGGCATACCGAATTCCTGCAGTGTTGTTGCAGTGGCCGTATGCCAAAGTACAAGTGATAAAAGAGAGCTCAATGCCGGCTTGAACTGAGCTTCTGTTACTTTAACATTTTGTGTCATGTGTCTTATGTTAACATGTTATGTTATGTATTTTAAGAGCATTTGTATGTTACTTTACATTTATGTTTGGCTTAGTATGTATTAATGTTTAACAGATTTTAACTTATATGCTAGGTTTACATTGGTATTTGATTTACATTTATGTTTAGCTAGTATGACTGTTTTACAGATTTTAGCATAGATGCTAGGTTTACATTGAACTTTTATGCTAGGTTTACATTGGAATTTGATTTAAATGATATAATATATAGTTGTTGGGCTTCAACAGATTCTTCAAGTTGCTTGCAAAAAGTGTTCATCACTAATTTTTAAATCTATCTTAAAATAAAAATTCGGTTCATGGAAATCCCGAGTTTACAGACGAAATTTAAAAATCAAGTTCCCTGCAAATATTTTTGGGATTTTGGATACTTTAAGGTCCTTGCAAACGAGTTCATTAATAATTTTCCAACAAAGTTCTGCTCTAAAAATATTTTTTTAAATTTTTTTGTTTTTTTGTTTTTTGCTTGGATTTTTTTTATCGTGCTCAAGTTAAGCTCTGGCTTTTGACTTTATTACAACATTTAAGTGCGATTTTTATGTTTATTTATTTATATATATATAAATATATAGCTGCTATTTACAAGAGGCTTGTCGTTGCAAATTGTTTAATTAAAGTCATTTGGTCATTAGTTGGCGTGATTAAGCATTTCGAAATTGTCTAAATTGTAAACTATTGTATTTAATATTATAACTAGCATGTCTATTATTATTATTATTACTACCGATATTTGCATGATAAATGATTTTTTTTCTATATACATATATATAATTACATGCTACATGCAATTTTGTTACTACTTTGTATTAAACTATCAGTTGTTAGTAACTCTGACTAAAATTACTTAATATGTACAACGTGTTTATTGCAATATTTGCTACAGCCTTCAGGTGATTGACCAGTGAATACAACTATATAACTAATTTATACATATATACTATATATACATATATACTATATATACATATATATATATTATTCCAAACATGTGAAACCATAATAACAATTTGAAATTGCATAAATTAAATTGTCAAATGTTGTTAGCTTGCGTAAAACTAGAACTTAATGAATTTGTTAAGGTCGTGTTTGGACTACAAAAGTTGGAAATGTGTCACGTTTATCTTGTAAGATAATTAAGACAAGTATGGTTACAAATTTGAAACACGATTTGAAATCGATGAGAGCGATTTTTTTATGTAGGTTGTCCAAATCGTTATGTGGCATATGTAAATGAAACTTTAGAAATATTACATTGAAAAATATGCAAAAATAGCGTTAATGGCTTTTTTGAACTCTTTTGAAGGCTTGTTCAATTTTAATTCGTCATCTGTTTTAAATATAGAACTTCTTGACTCTTTTTTGAGTTATAAGAAATCAGAAATGGTTCTAGTTTAAACTTGATATAAAGTGAAAAAGTAAGCAATTTTGTAAAAAAAACCCATATACATAGTCCTACAAATTTAAAATTTATTTTGTATTTAAAGTACTACATAAATAATCTGAAGTGACTCAAAAATTACGTTTTTGAACTCTTTTGTAAATTTTTTCAATTTTATTTTGTTATCTGCCTTAAAAATAAAATTTTTTTGACTCTTTAAGATAAGATATGAGAATTTGTTGTAGTTTGAACTTAATAAAATTTAAAGAATTTTCAATCGCTTTTAAAAATATTAGTTTTCAATTTTAACCTGCAAAAAACAGAATTTTCTATAAGAACAATCCAATTTACCCAAAAACCAAGTTATTAAATTATATTTCTGTTAAATGTAAACGCTGAAGTTATGTCAATTTTATTATAATGCCTAGTTTTTAACATGAGATATTTATTTTTAATTTTTTTTTTAATTTTTTTTTATATTTTGTAGGGTTTTGTACTATTTCTAGTTTTTTTTTTCATATTTTTAGAAATTTTTTTGTTTTTTTTAGAAATTTTGTTTTTTTTTTTTTTTTTAAGGATTTTTGAGAATTTTTAATATTTTAAGTATTCTTATTTCTTTTTGTATTTTAGGATTTTTAATATTTTAGGATTACTATATAATTTTTGGAATTTTGTAATATTTTTAGGAATTGATACTGTTTTTTTTTTTTTTTAGAATTTTTGGGCATTTTACATATATTTAGGTATTATTTAGTGTTTGTGGTATTTCTAAAATTTTTACTATTTTTGAGTTTTAAATATTTTTCGTATGCTTGATTTTTTTGTAATTTTTAATATTTTTGTAATTATACCCTGTACCGTATGGTACCAAGGGTATATTAAGTTTGTGCAAACCGAAAATGTATGTAACATATAGAAGGAGACGTCGGAGACACCCCAAAGCTACCTCAAATATGATCAGGGTGAATAGAGAAATCGATATACCCATGTCCGTCTGTCCGTATGTCCGTCCGTGTGAACGCCTAGATCACAGAGATGGTAAGAGCTAGAGTAACCAAACTTTCACATTAGATCCCATATTATTCCATAGGAGATAAGTTTATTTTATTTTTTTAATATCGGATATAAATTATATAGCTCCCATATGGGTGTTTGAGACGACCTCGACAAAAAAAAAAAGTTTTAGATGGATTATTCATTTGTTCATGAAGATATCGTAACCAAATTTGGTATTCGAAAGTTTTTTATAGTTCCCAAACACTGTACCAAATTTGATCTAAATCGGTTGACTATATCATATTGCTCCTATAGGACCGATCGGCCAAAATAACTTTTTTAAAGAAAAATTCGAATATTTCGTTTTTTAATAAAGATATCGTAACCAGATTTGGCGTTTGGAAATTTTTTAGACCACTTAAGCAATGTGCCAAATTTGAACAAAATCGGTTGACTATATCATATAGCTCCCATAGGTCCGATCTTCCAAAAAATCGATTTTTTAACAAAATTTGTTGTGTTTCGTTTGTTTGTTAAGATATTGGGACCAAATTTGACATTCATGAGTATTTTATAGTTCCTAAGCACTGTACTAAATTTAATCCAAATCGTTTGACTAGATCATATAGCTCCCATAGGACCAATCGGTCCAAAAACACGTTTTTTATACAAAATTCGATGTGTTTTGTTTGTTTGTAAAGATATTTGAAATAAATTTGGCATTCAGATCTTTTTTAAGGTATTTAAGCACTGCGTCAAATTTTATTGAAATCGGTTGACCATATCATATAGCTCCCATAGAAATGATGGGTCAAAAAAAAATTTTTGCTTAAAAATTCTTCTGTTTTTGGTTTTTTGTGAAGAAATCGGACTTTATTACAAGCTAGTGGTACAGGTATCCTAAAGTCGTCCGCGCCCGACTTTACGTCTGCCATTTTTTTTATACAATTTTTGGGATATGCAACAATTTTTTAAATGTTTAATTTTTTTATGATGTTTTAGTATGTTAGGATTTTTATGATTTTTTAAAGTATTTTTTTTGTGTGTTTTAGGATTTTTATAATTTTATGATTTCTTTGGTATTTTTAAGATACTTGACGATTTTTTATTATTTCTTTTTTTTTTTGATTTTTGAATATTTGTAGTATTTTGTAGTATTTTTATGTAGTGCAATTAGGTATAATAAAAGTTACAACGTGTGCACATGCCTTAAAGCCTTTGAGCACGTTGCTGCCACTTGACTTGGTAAAGCAGCGAAGGGAGAGAGTGATGTAGTTCAAACTCAAACAGGCATATGGTCACACTGTTCTGACTTGAGCGCACTTCAATTCACATCGCCTGCCGCCTGCATTGTGCTGGGTTCACACTGAGCGCAGTAGCTGCAACGCGTTGCAACGGTGGCAGCAACAACAACATAATGTGATGATAATCCGCACACTTGAAACAACAACAACAACTGCAACGACAACGACACAAAGAATCTCTCATACTCCGCACAGAGAGCATGCGCAATGCGAGCCAAAGAGTTGTTGTTGTTGTTGTTGCTGCTGCGTGTTGCATGCCACCTTCCGACCTTTTTGCAATGTAATGCGAGCCGACAGTTAGCAAGCCAAATGGGCTTATACACTGCAGGCCAATTGCTGGCTGGCTGGCTGTCGAACGGAAGCCTTACAAACGCAACGCCTTGTTGCAGCACGCACCCTCTCGACACTGCCACACCCCGCCCTCTGCCACACACAAGCCGCTTAAGTGTTGTGCCTAATTTGGCACACTATGGCAATTTGTCGCCCATGATTTTTATTAGAGATTAAGCCAAGTCGACTTGCTGCGGTGTGACCAACCAAACGTCGTGCCACCGTGGTGCACATTATTCAAAAATTGCACAAACAAAATTGATTGAGAGTAGCTTCAAATAATTTATGGCCACCATACGATTTGCCTTTGTGTGCTTAAAGCGCGAAAAAAAACGCGTTTAAGTTAAACAACACTGGCGAGAGATTAATGAGCTGCACATAAATCATGGGAATCTCGACTCCTCAGTCGACTCAGCCAGCGTAACCAATCGTCAAATCTACAAAAAACGAGAAAAAACCAAGAAAAACTTAAATTATGTATACGAGTATCTTCTAAACACACTCGTCGCTGCCCGCAGCTATCTATAAAAATTTGTTTCTGAAATCCATTCCGAGTTATTGCTTTTTTATAACAGGTCTAATTTTTATTTATTGTTTTCCATTAAGAGGTCTTCGCCCACTGTAATTCCCCTCCCGCTGATTTACTTTATTTTCAGTCTGTTCGCTGTCGATATTTTTGGTTCTTCTTCGTTGAGTTTTCACTTTTTGATTCTACTTTTTGATTTTGTTTTTCTTTTTTTTTTGGGTTTTTCATGCATAAATTTATCAACATCTTTGCTTGTAGCTTTATTCATCTAGCATTAACTTTCTTTATTTTAACTTTTAGCATTCATTATTCATTTGATCTTTTGACAGTGGAAAAGAAAAGCGTGATGAAAAGAGCTCGAAAAATTCGAAGTTTTTAAGTGATGTATTTTTGAAGAATGCATATCTGAGAAGTTAGTAGCATATCGTAGCTCTAAGATTTCAAGATTTTCATGTCATGTATAGAAACATTTTTTTATATTTTGAAATGTGTTATAGAATTTTAGATTTATTTTTTATACATTTTTGGAGATTCATCTTTAGTAAAAATAACAGCCATTTGTGCGTTATCGGCATTAATATCGAAAACTATGCAAGTGTAACGATATCGATTGATTGCATTGTAAAATCGATATATTTGAATCAAACTGCAGCACAGCCGCTATAAGATTTAAAGTTCAATTTATTTTGCAGTGAAGCTTAACATTTCCAAATGCAGATTCTTAAAAAATTCGATCTTTTAAATTAAAATTGAAATTAATTTTTAAAACTTAAAAAACTGTGATACGACCTTTATTAAAAACATTCCGGAATTTAGTCAGAAAATCTTAAATACAAGATTATTCATAAAGGTAGATATTGTACCCTTCAAAGAACTTCCCATCGACTGAACACACTTATGCCGGCGCTCTGCCTGCAAACCTTTTAAAACTCAGAATTTACTTCTACTTTATAATTATATAAATAAATAAAATAAATATTGTTAAGTTATTGACCTCTCTTTGATTCTGAACTAATCATCTTTTTTTATTCCTTTATCTATTTACAGGTATGTCGACTTAATAGATGATTAATAAGATGGAACCCAAGATGATTTCCCAATGATAACTCTTGTGTAAAGTGAAACTCGATTAATTTTTAATTGCGTATATTTTGATGTTGAGGTTCTAATATAATAATGCCTTTATTGGAGCTATTCAATAAAATGACGATATTGAAAAAGTCCCGTGACATTATAAGGGTCGAAAACTTAGTGCAGTGCTTATTATGGCTGAGATCTAGGCTATTATACGATGGTACACAAATTTTGGGGGTCTCCGTACAAGGCATAAAAATCTTATAATAACTAAGAGAGTCAGTGCTTGTCGCAGGTACTGAGAGATCTAGGCGATTATACGAAGGTACAGAATCTTTGGGGGTCTCCGTACAAGCTATAAAAATCGAATAATAAATAAGAGATTTCCGTCAGTACTTGAAGTTACGGATATAGAATTTGGTCTTGGGAGGAGTTCTTCACTTCTAAGAGTATGTAATCTAGCGTTAGATCCAATCCATAAAACTTTTCTATAATCGGTTTACCCTATGACAATCAGCGCCATCTTCGATTTTTCGATGACTTCATCTCGAGTGCTGTATAGAATTTAAACATTTTCGACAAAAATAAAGTTATTTTTTAAGAAATTTATTTGAAAATCAGTTTATTTTCTAGTTGATTACATTAACAAAAAAAAAAAAAATGGCGGACGTAAAGTCGGGCGCGGACGACTTTAGGATACCCTGTACCACTAGCTTGTAATAAAGTCCGATTTCTTTACAAAAAACCAAAAACAGAAGAATTTTTAAGCAAAAATTTTTTTTTGACCGATCGTTCCTATGGGAGCTATATGATATAGTCAACCGATTTCAATAAAATTTGACACAGTGCTTAAATACCTTAAAAAAGATATGAATGCCAAATTTATGTCAAATATCTTTACAAACAAACAAAACACATCGAATTTTGTATAAAAAACGTGTTTTTGGACCGATTGGTCCTATGGGAGCTATATGATCTAGTCAAACGATTTGGATTAAATTTAGTACAGTGCTTAGGAACTATAAAATACTCACGAATGTCAAATTTGGTCCCAATATCTTAACAAACAAACGAAACACAACAAATTTTGTTAAAAAATCGATTTTTGGAAGATCGGACCTATGGGAGCTATATGATATAGTCAACCGATTTTGTTCAAATTTATCACATTGCTTAAGTGGTCTAAAAATTACCAAACGCCAAATCTGGTTACGATAGCTTTATTAAAAAACGAAATATAGCGAATTTTTCTTTAAAAAGTTATTTTGGCCGATCGGTCCTATGGGAGCTATATGATATAGTCAACCGATTTTGATCAAATTTGGTACAGTGATTGGGAACTATAAAAAACTTTCGAATACCAAATTTCGTTACGATATCTTCATAAACAAACGAATTATTCATCTAAAGATTGTTTTTTTGTCGAGGTCGTCTCAAACACCCCTATGGGAGCTATATAATTTAACCTCGATATAAAAAAAATAAAATAAACTTGCTTCCTATGGAATAATATGAGATCTAATGTGAAAGTTTGGTAACTCTAGCTCTTACCATCTCTGAGATTTTATAGATCTATAAAAATAATCTGGAGAATAAAAGTCCGTACTTTTCAATTCGCTCATAAGATTATGTGAATTTAAATATTAAAAGAATTTTTAAAAATCAACCGAATACTTTATTACAGTTTTTGTAGAATTTGTGAAAATTTAGAATGAAATTCAGAATAGATTTTAAAGCAATCTAGCTGTTTTATCTGACTTTTTAAGCAAAAAGAATCCATTGATGTGTCTGAATCATGCTTGAGAAAGTTTGGATATTCTTTGTGATATATCGAGTTCGGAAGATATAAATGTTTCAATTTGGCAGAAACTCAAGATTTAGTTTTATTACAGTCGTGTGCTGTATATGAATCATGTTTAGGGAAATATTTTTATATTATATTAGTTACTATACACAGACAGATTCTTGGCAAACTCAACCTCGACTTTTACTTTAAGACCATGTAAAATATTTTAGCTATACTATACTTTGTAATTAAATCTTGCTTAGTTTTAAAAAATTTATTTATTATTTACATCCCACAAATTTTTTTGCAAATTGTGCAAATTAAAAATAAATTTAGCAAACAAAAAAAAAAAAAAATATTCGCATATTATAAACAACAAGAAATAATAAATAAGAAGGTGAAGCAACACCAAAAAGTAACAACACTAAAAAAATTGCTTGCAATTTGCAAATAAATAAACGTTTTTTGTGGGCAGCAAACACAAAGTGCGGGGGGCGTGCAACTTAATAACAAAAAGCCCCTCTTAACTTGACCGAAATGGAAGTGTTCAAGGGGCTTGTTGCTTTTTTCTGTTTGGTAGCCGTTGGTTATCGCCATTTTTTTTTTTTGCTTGTTATTTGTTTGTTTATTTATTTATTTTTTGTTGTTTGTTTCTTAATTTGCCTAGCCATGCAAACTGACGTCGCGTCGTACTGACTGCCTCAAGTCAAGTGTTTCTTTCAAGTCCGTCCAGCCAATTTGCTTTACACAAAAACAACAACAAAAAACACATAAAACGGTACATGGGCAAAAACAACTCAAAAAAAAAAAAAAAACGTTTCGCAATTTTTCAATTGTTCGTTTTAAAACGTCAAAGTGTTAAAAGCGGCACGCGATTTATTACACACACAAACAGCAACACAAACACACACACTTTGGGACACTGTGCCTGCAACTTAGATGCGCTCGTAATGAGATAGATAGCACACTGTGCCGCTGCTTACTTTGACGCTAACTTCGACGTCGACTGCGCTGTCTATTGATTTACGAGCAGCAATCAACTGTGAAATTGACTTTTTTTTTCTCCATTTTCTTCAAATAACTCAAAGCAATACAAATTCCATATGTAAGTGAGTTGAGTTTGTATTGATACCTTGTACATATTTGCCGTATAAATTTCAAGTATGCAAATTTTATAAAGCGACGCCAAGTTGAACGTCTCTCTAGATGCATTTTAGAAGTTCTCTCCAAATTTATTGCATTTTCTTTTTTGCGCTTTTCTTGGGGGGTTACTATTAAGACTGAGTGTAGCTCCATTTCACGTGTTTGTAACCTGATATCTGCAATATTTGTTCGAGTAATATATTACACAATTTATTCTCACTGTGCGGATGAAAATTTATCTAAAGAGACATCCAACTTTAAATTCTCGTTACACTGTGCGAATTTATTTCAGAATATTTTTGTGTTTTTCCAATTTTATTTAATATATTTTTTTAGCTTGTCAATTAAGTTACTATATTACCCGTAAGGATAAAATATTGGCATCCAAATACCTATTTTCCATAAATCTGATTCATTTCTATGATTGAGAAAGTCACAGACTTTTATATACATATATTTATATGAATATATCCACTAAGGACTATATATGTGTGATTCCCCCCAGCGATCAACCGGTGTAATGCATATGAATATACATTTCCTGAGTTCGATATCTTTGAATGTGATCAACAAAATTTTCCAAACATAATTTGAGAATTTATTTTTGCATTAAGAAAGAATTGGTTGAACTAGATCTTGATCTTGAATTTCCCAAAAATTTGCATATACGAGGTGTATTCAAAAAGTATCGCGAATTTTGTGTTTTTTAAAAAATTATTTATTAATTCATGAATATCTATCTTGTCCCCTTCAAAGTATTCCCCATGAAATATTATACACTTCTGCCAACGGTTTTTCCAATCTTTGAAGCACTTCAAAAAATCATTTTATTTTACCTTGTTCAGCTCTCTCTTCGATGCCGTCTTTATCTCGTCAATCGTAGCGTAGCGTCGTCCTTTCATGGGCCTCTTCAGTTTAGGGAACAAGAAAAAGTCGCAGGGGGACAGATCTGGGAAATACGGTGGCTGCGGCATCATTCGTGTGTTGTTTTTGGCCAAAAAGTCGCGCACAAGCAACGATGTGTGAGGGGGCCAATTTTTGTTCTTCCACAAATCCGGGCGTTTCAGGCGGATTGCTTCGCGCAAATTGCGCATAACTTGCAGGTAATATTCCTTATTAACCGTTCTACCCTGTGGCAAGAACTCATGATGCACCGCGCCCCTGCAATGGAAGAAAAGAGTAAACTGTGAGCTTTGGTTTCCACGTTATAACCAAAAACCCTCGATTCGTCACCAGTTATGACCCTCTGGAGCAAATTTGGATCGTCGCGGACAGAGTTCAACATTCATTAGCAATGTTCATGCCATGCTGTTTTTGGTCGAAATTGAGCAATTTTGGTACGAATTTCGCGGCGACCCGTCTCATGCCCAAATATTGATTAAAATCGAAGGGCACGAGCCAATCGATATGTCTAGGTCCTCATGAACTTCTCTAACTGTGATTCGATTACCATTTTCTTCACTTCATCAATTTTTTCGTCTGTTGTTAAAGTGCTCGGGGGTCCGGCACGCTCTTCGTCGTTCACATCTTCTCGGCCTTCTGAGAACATTTTGTATCACCAATAAACGTTGCTTCGGTCCAAGGTAGCTTCTCCGTATGCCAGAGTCAACATTCGGAATGCATCCGCGCATTTAATTTCGTTTTTCACACAAAATTTGATACGGGTTCTTTGATCCATTTTTTAAATAGGTAAAAATTGAAGACAAGCCAAAACACGTGCAAGCAAAGCAGCTGTCAACAATTAAGTGAACATTCAAAATGGCCGAGCTTGTCGGCATAAGTGAGAGACATGAGTACCAACATGACGCCACAAAAAAATCGATTTTCAAATATACGTAACCCGCGAAAATTCAAAATTCGTGATACTTTTTGAACACACCTCGTATGTTTATAAAAATTTCCAGGATTTGATATCTTTGAATCAGTGATCAAAAATTTTCCCAAACAAAATTTGCGAATGATAAAATTACATGCACCTATTTAGAGAACTGGATACTGAATCCTCACTCTTCCCTCCTGGTAGTAGCTAAGCTACACGACGCACTTAAAATGCTTTCCGCAAGAGCACACCAAAGCTTCAGGCAGCCATCTGAGCAACGGCGGCAACATCGCAAATACACCAAACACATCGCCAGATACTTCTTCTGGCTAAGTAGCCGCCAAGTCATCGACGTTGTTCTTGTTGCTGTTGCTCCTCTTGTCGCCATCAATTTGAATATGTCGTGGGCAAATAAACTGGCTACATAATGATGATGACTATGACGACGAAGACGACAACGTTGAGGATGAGGACGAGGACAACTACAAAAACAACGTTGAGTGGCCAGCAACAACTACAAGCACGGTGCACACTGTCAGTTCCAATCCAAGCCATTCCACTCCACTCAAAGCACGAACATAACTCACTCACAGATACAAACACACACACACAGACACAGCGGCAGCATTTGAAAAATTGCAATTGAAACTAATTCGGTTAAGTGAGCTGACGCTGACGTCGACGTCAACGCTGCACAGTGGCACCAACACGATTGCAATTGTTGCGCATTATTCATTCGACTCGGCCCCCGCTCTCTATCCCCCACTCGCCTGAAGCGATTTGTTGAAGCTGTGTAACAAGTTCAACGTTGCACGCAAAAATTTCTTAGCCACTGCCCCACTCGTCACTCCCCCCCCTTCGAGTTTATCCACAAATTTGCCAAGCGTTGAAAATTAACACAAACTCGCCGCAATCAGCTCAGTCGTCATTTTCATTATATTTAATCTCGTTTCACATTTGCGGCCAGCTGTCTGTATCTATAAGTATCTATAAGATACTATATACACATAACTGTTCACAAAAACAACTAGCTACAACAACAACAACTACAAGCTGTCCGCTTCGCAATTTATTAGTGCGAAATTTTTATTGATTTTGTAGCCATTTTTTTGGAGCTTTGGCCTCACTCAAACTTTATTACTATTTTGTGTGTTTGTTTTTGGTATTTTTAGTATTATTTTTTTGTTGTTACCAACAAAAACATAATTGGGCTTTAAATTACACACCAGAGACACAAATTGCTGTTGTTTAAGTTTATTTCTATTTAGCTGGTTTTTTGTTACCAACACGACAAGCATAAAAAATGATATAAAATGAAAATGTTTACTTTGATTTAATGCGATGCACTGTCAAAGACTTTCACACCTATACACGATATTTAATTCCCCATTTCAAGTTTCGATTCGGTTTCGTATTTCATTTCTCCATAATTTGGTTTGATTTTTTATTTTTTGCACTGTCATCATACAGTAGCTTTGGCTTAGGGCATAAACTTTTAATGCTTGTCACAGCGGAAAGTTTTGGGAACAAAAAAAAACCAAATACTAATGAGCGGCATTGACTTTCCAAAAAGACTATCAATAACAATATAAACATGCTATAATTACATTTGGGTTTGGGAAGTTTTGTTTTTCTCAAGAACTTTTGAGTTAGTCTTTCACATAAAAACAAAGTCTGGCATGTGACAGAAATCTCTAGATGGCTTTGAGTTTTCAAACTCGAAAAAACTGTTGACCAAAAGTTCAGTTAAAAGATTACCAAATTCATCAAAAACATTTCAATTAAACAACAAACATCTTCGGTTAAAATTGATAAATATCGAGAACTTTGCAAGCATAATGATATCTATAAATTGCATTCTAAAATCGATATGCATATTTGACTCAAACTACAGTACAGCCGTGATAAACTTTACAGTTGAATTTCTTTGCAATGATATTGAAATTTCCCGAAGGCAGATTCTTGAAACATCGTCATCGTATGGCCATTACAACCCGCACTCGGGTTACGGCCGACCTCAGCAGCTCTCGCCAGGCGCCTCTGCTTTGCGCGCCTTCTCCAATTAGAAATACCAAGGGAGGATAGGTTCTCCTCCACTTGATCTCTTCATCGGAGTCGTGGTCGTCCCCTCCGTCTTCCTTCGTCGGCTTTCGCTTCGAATACATTTTTCGCTGGAGCATCATTATCCATACGTACGACATGGCCGAGCCAGCGCAGACGTTGTATTGTGATACGCTGGACAACATCCATGTCGTCGTAAAGCTCGTACAGCTAGTGGTTCATCCGTATGCCTTCCTCAAAACGTACGGGACCGAAGATTTTGCGTAGAATTTTCCTCTCAAACACCCCAAGAGCAGCTGCATCTGTCCGTGACACAACCCATGCTTCTTCGCCGTATAAGCAAGATGAACGTCTTGTAGAGTGTTACTTTGGTTGGTCGAGAGAGGTCTCTGCTCCACATCTGCTTACTGAGACCATAGTAACACCTATTGGCAAATGTAATTCTCCGCTTTATCTCCAGGCTGATGTCATTTTCAGTGTTAACGGCGGTGCCAAGGTACGTGAATTCCTTGACCACTTCAAAAGTATATCGGTCCGCTACAACATGGGAGCCCAGACACCAAGCGTTCCTGTTCGTCTTGCCCTCGTTAACCGCTAGACCCATTTTCGCTGACTCCTTTTCTATTGCGGAAAATGCAGCAGTAACATCTCGCTTACAACGCCCGATGATACGATATCATCCGCGTATGCAAGAAGCTGGACACTCTTGTAAAAAATAGTGCCATTGCGATGTACACCGGCCTTCCGCAGTACCCCTTCCATCACGAAATTAAAGAGGTCGAATGATAGAGGATCGCCTTGTCTGAAACCTCGAACAGTATTGAAAGGTTCGGAGAGGTCTGTTCCTACCTTAACAGAGCTGATGGTGCCGCTCAATGTCATTCTGCAAAGACGAATCAGCTTTGCAGGAATACCGAACTTAAAATTGAAAATTTAACTTTTTTTGAAAATAAATGGCTGTTGCTTTAAAATTCACCTAAAAAAGATTTCTGGCACAACACTGAGTATTATATTCGTCTATTGTTGGCAAAATGTCATATTAAGCACAAAAACTTGGCCCAAATGTTCGACATCATTTGTCATTTTGGTAAAAATGCTGAAATATGCAAATTTTTTGAAAGCAGTTCTGGTATTGGAACATGATAACTAACATAGTTATTTATGACATAAAGGAAATTTGATTCAAATTCAAGAATAATAAGACAATTTGTTTGAAATAAGAATATACAAAATTAAAAAAATATGACAAAAACCTTAAAAAATGGTTTAAAAAATCTTAACTTAACGTAAAACTCTAACAATTAATCACACCAGGACTAGTGTGACCAAATCAATTTTGAGCGAAACCGCGTCATTTCTTGAAAAAAGTACTAAAATCCGGAACACTCAAAATCAAAACCTGGCCATATTTTTTTTTTTAGGAATAAACTTTATTATTCAACCTACATTTGTAGACGATTTATAGATAATTTGAATCTATTTTTCTGTTGCCTTTTATTTAAAACCGTATTTATCTTGTGATGATATTTCATCATCATCATCATCAATTCCTTTATCTCAGGTTGGAGCATTGGGCCTCCTGATGATATTTGCTAAAACAATATTGGATTTTCTTTCAATTATAGAATGAAAATCTGGGATACATTTGGATATGACGAATTTTTCTGGTCTTATTTTGGTGCTTCTTGTAAATGTGGATTTTTGGGTTAGACCTAAATTGGCGTCAAAATCCACGAAGGCGCGATTTTTTACCCGACGTATTTTTTGTTTTTGTTTTACCGGCGAATTATCTTATTTATGCGAATTTTATTCTTGTTCGAAAGCTATTTTGAAAGCTTTTAGTTATTTCGATTCTCGGCGTACTGCTTCCAAACATGCGAAAGTTATTTTTTATTTTTCTTTTGATATTGCTTAGATTCCTTTGGGAATCTATTCGGGATGAATTCTATTTATATAAACTATGATCTTGGTCTAAGGCGTTTTTGGAAGCTATCTTTTTTCGGACGTCTGCTCATTAGTTATTTAGGGTTATTCTTTTAATAGGAAGTGAATTCTGTTTTTCTCGGACGTCTACATACTGCCCCTGAGCGTACTAAAGCTAATTATTCAAATGCAGTTTATTTTTCAGACCTCTGCGTACTGCTTTTTATATGAAATTAGTTCTTATACTGCACCCTTTCGAAATGCTACATGTTTTTTTTTTTCGGGCGTCTGCGTACTACGGTTGAGCATACGGAATCTATTCGCGATCATTCCATTTATATAAAGTACATCCTAGATCAAAAGCTAGTACTAGGTTTTAAGTGTTGTTCTTTTGATATGAAGTTAATACTCGTTCAGAATGCTATTTGTTTTTCTTGGAAGTCTACCTACTGCCTCTAAACATACGGAAGCTAATTGAAATCATTCTATTTACATAAAGAACGTTCTTGTACAGAAGCATTTTTTAAAGCTGTTTTTTTCACCTCTGCGTACTTCAAATTCAAGATTTGATATGAAATTGGTTCTAATTCGGCAACATTTCGAATTGCTGTATGCTTTTATTGGACGTCTGCGAACGGAAGTTAATAGGAATTATGCTAAGTTCGTTCTTGTTCGGAAGCGATTTTGGAAGCATTTTTCAGGTGTTTTTTCGGGTGTCTACTTATTAGTTATTCATTGCTATGCTTTTGATATAAAGTTGGTTTTTGTTCAGAGCCGTTTTTGAATGCTGTTTTTTTCGGACGTCTGCGAACGGAAGTTAATAGGAATTATGCTAAGTTCGTTCTTGTTCGGAAGTGATTTTGGAAGCAGATTTTTCTGACCTATGCGTACTAATGCGGAACATAAGGAAACCTGGGATCCTTATTTTTAAATGAAATTAGTTCTTATACGGAACACTTACAGAATGCTGCGTACAAGCTTCGAGAAGAAACTAGAACCTATTGTATTTACCAGATGCAGCTCATTTATTAAAAAGTAGAGAAATTTTTGGTAGCTAAAAAACAAAATAGTAAGTCATGTCTTGAGAATATACCTATCTGTATATATTACGAAATTTTTGTTGCTTTCACATCCCCAAAAACATTTATAAATCTGGGCACTCTCTCTTAGCTTGTTGCATTGCCAACCGCATCATGAATATGCCACAAAAAAAAAAAAAAAAAAAAAAACAAATGCCTTATCCCACAAGTTTATTTCAAGTTTTGAACACTCATCCCAAAAACAAAAAAAAAGTTGGTATTATTTTCTGGTTTATGTTGATTTCGTTTGTGATTATTTCAGCTGGCTGTCAGTTTTACAACAATTCGCTACGTTTTCGAGGCGGCGACGGCGACGTCGACGGCGGCGGCGTCGTTTCGCATCGGTCGTCATCGCGTTGCCTGTCAACACAATTTGTTGAAATTTATCTACAAGTAGCAGTGGTTGTTGTTGTAGTTGTTGTTGCTGTATCTCTACTTGTCGTTGTTGTTGTTGTTGTTGTCGGTCGGTAGTCGTAGCTCGTTTGCTGTTTGCGAATTAATTTTGCCGGCCATGCAATTAATCACATTACAATTCACTTACAAAGATACACACAGACACTGTGGCAATCAAATAGAGAATATTTATGAGTGTATGTATCTGTGATTGCCTGCACTGGGTGTGTCTGAATGTGTGTGTGCTATTTACACGGTCGTGTGCGCCTCACATTTTCCCAACGGTATAATTTATAATGAATTTTTAATGGCGTTGAAAATGTTTCCGTTTCGTTTCGATTTGCTTCACTTTGCTTGACTTTGGTGTTTTGGTTTTTGTTTTTGTTTTTTTTTTCATCTGCCCTCTGGCGCTGCATTTTGTGTGAATTTTATTTTTTTATTGTTATTATAATTATGATTGTTGTTTAAGTTTGTGTGTGTGTGCGTGTGGGGCTTAATTAAACAAAGAGCTTATCTCTGTCGGGGCATGCCGCTTCAAGTGACGCATAAATTATAAGCTGTCATTGTTTGAAGTGTGCCTTCAACATCATGCACTAACACTCACACGCGCACAGATCACACACACACTCACACACATAAGCAATTTCACACTCTTCTTCTTCTTTTTTATTCTGTGTGTATGTTTTGTATTTTCGCGCTTAATGCCTTTTTATGGCTTTTTAAAAACTTTCGTTCATTGTGCACTAAGCCATGGCTTACATGACATGGCCCGACGCTGCTGCCGAGTTAAGCAACTGCACGTATACTCTCACATACACATACACTCTAGCACTTCTGAGACGGATTTATAGATACAGTGGGACATCGTGGAATGAAATTCTTGGAACGCCACAATAATGTCTAAACATTATAGCCAAGACTTTGTAATGATTCTAGTCAAAAGTTACAAAAAAAAAAAAAAGTAAAATAAATGAATTTAGAAAGAAAAATAAGTATAGAAAAAATCAACGATTTATAAAGAAAGAAGAATATAAAAAATAAAATAAAAATAAAAAATTTAGAAAAAGTACTAAAAAATTAACAATTTAAAGGAAAAATTCAATATAAAAATTAAAATGTTACAAAATAAACAAAAAAAATAAAAATGATTATATAAAAAATTTAGACAAAAATTAACAATTTTAAAGAAAAAAATCAATATAGAAATTAATACAATATATTTTTAAAAATTTCAATCTTGAGGTTTAGCTATGCCAGTAAATTTTAAATTTAAAAAATATATAAAATAAAAAATGTAAAAAAAGGAATTATACAAAAAAAAATATACATTGTAAAGGATTTATAAAAAAATTAATAATTTAAAAGGAAAAAATCAATATAGAAATGAATACAATATATTTTCAAAATTTTAAATCTTGAGGGTTAGCGCTGCCAATAAATTTTAAATTTAAAAATATATCTAATAAAAAATGTAAAAAAGGAATTATAAAAAAAAATATACAATAAAATAAAAAAAGTTGAAGATGCCAATAAATTTTAAATTAAAAAAAATTTATAAAATAAAAATATTTGAATATGCCAATAAATTTTAATTAAAAAATGTATAAAATAAAAAATGTAAAAACAAATAATTATACAAAAAAGTAACAATTAAAAGGCTTAATATATCTAAAATAAAAATATTTGAATAAAATGAATATACAAAAAAAATTAACAATTTAAAAGGCAAAAAATAGTATAAAATAAAAAAAAAACTATAATATAGTCAAACGCAATTTTATTCCCAACTCTAGTAATAGGTGATGCACCTTAATTTTAACCCGCCGAGTGGAAAACAAGAAGATACAAAAACAATTTAAAATGGACAAGAGTCAACCTAAAAACAAAAATCACAAAATTGAAAATAAACTTATTTTAATTTAAAAAAAAATATATTTTCTTAAATTGAAATCATGCAGATTAGTCATACAAATTTTTTTCAAATTAAAAAATATATAATAGACTATAAAGAAATAAAAATAATAGCAACAAATAAATATACAAAAAAATTAACAAATTGAAAGGAACAAAAATATAAAAATTCCAAAAATAAATGTATAATTTAAAGTAAACTAATTATAAATTAAAAAAATGATATTTGCTAAAATTATAATCTTAAAGATTAGTGTTGCAAATTCATTTTAAATTAAAAAATATATGAAATAAAAATTTTTAAAAATTAACTATTTAATGGCTTCAAAAATATATTAAATTAAAAATATAGAAAAAAATAAATATACATAAAATTAAGAATTTAAAAAGAAATTTGTAATTAAAAAATTTCAAATAAACTTATTTTAAATTGAAAAAGGTGTATTTTCTAAAATTTGAATCTTCTTATGCAAATTAAACTTAAATGAAGAACATATAGAAAAAAAATAACAATTTTAAAGGAAAAAACATAAACATTAAAAAAAATATATTTTAAAAATAAACTAATTAATTAAATTAAAAAAAAATATAAATTTCTAAATTTCAAATCTTGAAGATTAGTTATGCAAATTGGTTTAAAATTACAAAAATTTAGAAAATAATATTTAAAAATAAAAAAATTTATAAAATAAAATTGAAAAATAAAAAAATTTAGAAAATACAATAGAAAAATAAAAAAATGTACAACGAAAAAAATTAACAATTTATAAGGAAAAATGTAGCAAAATGCATATAAAGATAAACTAATTTTAAATTAAAAAAAATTTTTAAAATTCGTATCTTGAAGATTAGTGATGGAAAATATTTTTAAATTTAAAAAATATATTTAATAAAATAAAAATATAGAAAAAATTACAAATTTTTAAGGTAAAAATATATGAAATAAAAATTTTAGAAACAAAATTTTCAATTTAAAAAGTAAATAAAAAAAAAAATTGAAAAAACACATTTTCTAAAATTCTAATTTTCAAGATTAGTGATGCAGACCAGTGGAAATTTTTGTTTTAATTTGGTGCTTAAATTGTTTCCTATGGCTTATTCCTGCTAACAATAGCGCACCAGTCGAGTTACTACTGTACTTCTACATTGTATTAAAGCTATTGGCGCTGTCCAGGGAAGCCAAGCACCCAGGCAAGCAAAAGCAAACGAACATACAAACAAAAAAAAAAACATAATAATACAAAAAAACAAAAGAAATGGCAAAGGCAAAAGCCAAAGGGCCAAGAGCAGCATCAAGAGGGCCAACAGCTTCAACTTCAACCAAAAGCAACAACTTCTGCTGTATCTTCTTCTGTTTCTGTTTCACTCAGCCGCTGCTACTGAGCAACGCTGTGGCTCTAATCGCTGTCGTTGTTGTTGTTGTTGTTACCATTCTCGTTGTTGTTGTTGTTGCTGCTGCCATGTGACGACGACTTTTACTACAACTTCCACTCGAACTCCAACTGCAAAACTCCTCGACTTGGTCGTCTTTGGAGTCGTCGTATCCGTCCACCTACCCGTTCCCTTGCACCGCTCTTGCTGTCTTGATGTTAAAAACTTTGTCGTTTATACGATATGTATTTCCTTGCCCCTGCCCCTGCCTCTCTTTGGCACCAACTGCTGCTGCTACATTCATACAATTTTTGTTTAATATTAATTTTTTTTCTTTACTTTGTTTTGTTTTGTGTTCTTGGCTGCTTACTGTGGTAGCTGTTGCAACGGCAGCTATTCATGCCACGTTCTGCTGCCTGCCGCCTGCCAACTCGCTGTGCCCCTTGGCACGTCATGCCACTACATACACTACTACATATACATACATACCTCATGCCATTTTAAGAATCCATCCCCCCTTTTGGTCTTTGGCCCAAGTTGTTCCTTGTGTGCACACGGAGTGTAGAATGTTTTTTTTTTTTTTTTGTTCTGGTTGCCTTTATACCCTGCCTGCAGCCAGGAGTGTCTTCATTTGGTTCTGATATTTGAGTTGGCAGAAAATGGTAAGAAAATTTCAGCTCTGAAATAGACAGCTCTAGATTTTGTTCTCAAGATAAGGGAGCGATTTGTCGTAAAATCTGTTTCTCTAAAGCTTAGTTGAAGCTTCAGGCAATTTCTTGGGTGGATTTGAAACAGTTTCGACCTTGTAATAGCTGAAGATAAGCGGGTTTTCGAAAAACTGATGGCAAAAATAATCATCATCTTAATAAAAGAAGTGCGTCTTGATAATCTCTAACAAAAAATGCTGGATAACAGTGACGGAACAAATAAAACCATTTCTTTTTAAACTGAAAAACAAAACTATTTTTTTAAATATTAATTATATCGAAAAAATAAATTAAACCAACATTTTTTAGAGTAAGAAAAATAAAAAATAAAATATTTAATAAACAAAAAAAAAATTTTAAATTATTAATAAAAAATATCCATGTTACAAATAAAATAAAAATATTTAAAAAAAAGTCCATACAATACTTTAAAATGAAAAATAGTACACATTAAAAAAAATATAATAAAAAATAAGAAGTAATAAAAATTATATTATAAAGAAAATTAAAAGCATCCGAATGAAAAATAGTAGAAAATTAAAAAAAAAAAATGTTTATAAAAATATAAAACCAATAAAATTCTGTTAGTAATGACAGATTTCCAAATAAAAAATAAAACTTAATAAAAAAATACAAATTTTTAATTTAAAAATGCACATTTCAAAAGGAAGAATACAAATTTATAAAAATATTCTTATAAAAATATGAACGTAATACAAAATGCACTTCATAGTGAAATATTAAAAAATAATAAATTTCTGATTAAAAAATTATAAAAAGTTATATATTTAAAAATGAACAATAATACAAATTTAAGAAAAATTATTATAAAAATGTAAAAGTAATGAAAATTCACTTTATAATATTAAATAAAAAATAATAATAAGTTTCCTATTTCCATATTTTGAAATGAAAAATATAGCAAATTTAAAGAAAAATATTGTTAAAAAAATATAAAAAGTAAAGAAAAAATTCACTTAATAAGGAAAAATTAGAAAATTAAAATTCCCAAATAAAAAATAATAAAAATTTCAATATTTCCATATTTTAAAATGAACAATAATACAAATTAAAAAAAAAGTTTATAAAAATATAAAATGTAATAAAAATTCACTTTATAAGGAAAAATTATAAAATAAAAATTCCCAAATAAAAAATTATGAAAAGCTCCATACATCCATATTTTAAAATGAAAAATAGAACAAACTTAAAAAATAATATTGTTTTTTAAAAATATAAAAAGTAATAAAAATAAGGAAAACTTAAAAAATAAAAAAAAAATAAAGATTTTCATACTTCCATATTTTAAAAGGAACAATAACACAAATTAAAAAATTTTAAAATAAATGTAAAAAGTAACTAACAAAAATTCACTTTATAATGAAAAATTCAAAAAAAAATTCCAAATAAAAATAGTAAAAGTTCCATATTTGTAAATAAAAAAAAAAATACAAATTTAAAAAATAATATTGCTATCAAAATATAAAAAGTAATGAAAATTCGCTTAATAAGAAAAGATTAAAAAATCAAAAATTCCAAATAAAAAATAAAAAGTTTTATATTTCCATATTTTAAAATAAACAATAATACAAATTTAAAAAATAATATAAAACTTAAACAATAAATAAAAAATTCTGTACAATATTTTAAAATGAAATAAATTTAAATAAAAGATAAAAAGTAATAAAAAATAAAAAAAAAATATAAAATTCAAAAGCAAAAATTGCCAAATAGTTGTAAAAAATCGTAAGAAAAGCTGCAAAGAAAAAAAAAGTTAAACATATATGAGAATTTCTTAGTCTTTTCCTGTTAAATTTTAGGAAAACAAAGTTTAAAAACTAAAAAAAAAAACTTAAAAAACAAGTTTTAAAAAGCTTTTAAAAAGTTGTAAAAATTTGTTTGTTAAGACGGTTAAAGTCCCAGAAAAAAATGACCTTAATTTTAATTGTTGGTGAAAAATTACAATTTAAATGACGAAAGCTTGTATTCTAGAAAATTTCTAAGTCCTTAATACGGGCACAAGAAATTAAAGTTTAAAAAAAATAAATAAAACGCTTAAAAAAATGTTAAGGTGCTTGTAAAAATTTTCTAAAAATATTAATTAAATTATAAAAACATATGGGATTAAACAGTGAAAGTATTTGAATACAACATTATAAAAAAATTACTTTACTTTCAACTGTTTGTGAAAAAATTGCATTTAAAAAACCAATGTTTTTAATTTAAAAAAAATATTAACCAGATTTTTAAAATGTTTCTAAGCTGAGCAAAATATGGTCAAGTTTTATCGTACAATAATAAATCTAAAGAGTGTGAACCAATTTTGTTTTTTTTCCTTCTGTTAGGACAGTTTTTCAAGAAAATTAAGGTATGAAAAAAATTAAAAGATAATTTTTACATAAAACCATTTCTAGGATGATATAAAGATATAATACCTTTATTGGTAATATGATATAAAGATATATATGAAGATACTTCTTGAAATGATTCAACAATAATTATTACTATTTTTTAGTTTTTTACTTCAAGCGTTTTTGTCTCTTTATTTCAAGACGGTCTCTCTTTGACGATTTCTAAAATCAGCTAATAATATTAAAAATCAAGGTTTTTATTTTAAAACTGTTATTTTTTTTTTTCTAAAATCCCACGAGCTACTCCATAGCTACAAATCTTTAAAGAAACAGCCTAGTTAGCTTAGCTTCTCTAGTTAAGCCTAACCATAAAAGCGTATACAAAATTCTACATCCTAAGCCTTTAGACATTTTGCGCCTTCTAGAGTTTCGCTTTGACTTTCCTGGCACTGGTTGAGCCCCTTGCTTTTTTTTAGCTTATGTTGTTGTACTGTGTTGTGTAGCAGTTGCAGTTGAATGTTGCTTCTTCGTGTTGCCTTTGCAGCTTGAAAATCATGTCGTTTTGAAAATTGTTTGTGCTTGCTCATGCGAAATGTTTCTGACTCTTGTTGTTGTAGTTGTCGTTGTTGTTGTTGTTGCTGGTGGTGGAGATGTCTTTGGAGTTGGGACTGGGATCTACCCCCAGTTCGTTCTTGACATTAACGTGGAGTTTAGCATGCTGACTTGGCTCGACTTTTACGTTTATTAATTCTTGGTTTATTTTTATGCGTTGTATTTGTTTTGCGCCCCTCCGAACTTTTCATGACTATGTTAATTTAAGGAGGGAGTGAGATAGACTTAGGATAAGAGTGAGTGCGCGTGATTATCCAATGAAAAGCGAAAGAAAAAATGGCTGCCATTTTTTACAGCTCAAGTGTTACTTATGAGGCTGGCTGACTTTCTTGGCTTTTATTTTTCTACCAGTTATGCATTTAAATTTATTATATATGCGTCTTTTTTAATTTTTGAATGCGCTTAATAAAGCGCTCAATCTTATAGACGGTCCCCTCTGGTATGGAACTCCGGACGTACAAAAGCTGAAGTGTGGTATTAAATTTCATATGCTATATGCGTCTGTGTGTGTGTGTTTGGGTTTTCATCTTTTTTTTTGTGTTTTTTGGTTTCTTGGCAGCAACTTCTCTACTTCACTTCATTCCATTCCACTCTGCTACACTTCATGCCACTCCAGCAACAACGACAACAAGAACAACAACACACAATGGACGCATACGCCGCTCTGCACCCTACTCGGCTGGTCTTGGCTCTCAGCTCACCCCTCCTCTCTGACAACTCATATTCCCATCATCTTAACATTATCTGCTGAATGTCGGCACTCAAGCGGGCAGAACACTTAAGTCTGAAATTGGCAGCTATTTGCTTGCCTGCTCTTGGGTCGCCCCACAACATGCCTGCCTACGTGTGTGTGTTGGTGTGTATCTGTGTGTTTGTACCTCCCCTCTCCGCACTTCCCTTACCTGCTACAGCTTGTATACTTATGTCGACTTGTTATTGTTCGACATAATGGCAAAATATTGTATTGCCAACAATTTTTTTGCCTCTCTTTTGGCTTGGTGCTTACCTCTCTGGGTCTGGGTCTGGCTGGTGGGTCTTCTGTTTGGCTCTGCTACGGCCGTAAAGTTGCGAAGCTCACTTGACAAATGACTCTGTGCCGCTCCCTGCCACGGCGGAGTTGGCCAAAGCTTCTTCGCTCTTCACAGACCAAACAATAGCAATAAAGTGCGTTAACTTTTTGGCAGACAATAGATTTTATTTCTGGCACGGCTCGGCACATGGCTCTTCTTCTATAGTCAGATACATAGCTTTAGATGTGTCTGGCATACAACGGAATTGTTTTATTATCGTTGGCCCCATTGTGTATTTATTTTTCGTTATTTTTGGTTCTACTATTGTGGCCAACAAGACAGACCAAAAAAAAAAAAAACCAAAAATCATAATAACCAAACGAAATGATATACTAGCCAGCTACAGCTATGCGGCTTGGACATTTTGGGTGGAGTAGCTCCATCTACCATAATGGTATATAAATACATGTACAATGTAACTACTTGCCCCGTACTGCCTGCTGCTTATCGCAAGCAGCTTCTACTTGGCTCTATCTATATGTATCTATTGGAGTATGTCTGGCTTGGCAAAAAAGTTATTTTATCTGGCAGAGACCTACCTCGGTCTGGCCGCACTCAACACCAAATTGCTCAATACAGTGAATATTATGTTGCATGAACTCTGATCTTTATTGCGACAATTCCAAGACAAAGTCAAGCTGGATAAGCTGCAAAATTGCTTAATTAAGAGTTTTTGCATTATTAAGTTTTTTTTTGAATTTTATTTAGCAATTTTGTTTTGAATATTCATTTATTTATAAGCAGCTTAAGAACGATTAAATATA
>JBAMAX010003186.1:0-31396 GCA_037043745.1 Chymomyza amoena
TAGTTAAGCCTAACCATAAAAGCGTATACAAAATTCTACATCCTAAGCCTTTAGACATTTTGCGCCTTCTAGAGTTTCGCTTTGACTTTCCTGGCACTGGTTGAGCCCCTTGCTTTTTTTTAGCTTATGTTGTTGTACTGTGTTGTGTAGCAGTTGCAGTTGAATGTTGCTTCTTCGTGTTGCCTTTGCAGCTTGAAAATCATGTCGTTTTGAAAATTGTTTGTGCTTGCTCATGCGAAATGTTTCTGACTCTTGTTGTTGTAGTTGTCGTTGTTGTTGTTGTTGCTGGTGGTGGAGATGTCTTTGGAGTTGGGACTGGGATCTACCCCCAGTTCGTTCTTGACATTAACGTGGAGTTTAGCATGCTGACTTGGCTCGACTTTTACGTTTATTAATTCTTGGTTTATTTTTATGCGTTGTATTTGTTTTGCGCCCCTCCGAACTTTTCATGACTATGTTAATTTAAGGAGGGAGTGAGATAGACTTAGGATAAGAGTGAGTGCGCGTGATTATCCAATGAAAAGCGAAAGAAAAAATGGCTGCCATTTTTTACAGCTCAAGTGTTACTTATGAGGCTGGCTGACTTTCTTGGCTTTTATTTTTCTACCAGTTATGCATTTAAATTTATTATATATGCGTCTTTTTTAATTTTTGAATGCGCTTAATAAAGCGCTCAATCTTATAGACGGTCCCCTCTGGTATGGAACTCCGGACGTACACAAAAGCTGAAGTGTGGTATTAAATTTCATATGCTATATGCGTCTGTGTGTGTGTGTTTGGGTTTTCATCTTTTTTTTTGTGTTTTTTGGTTTCTTGGCAGCAACTTCTCTACTTCACTTCATTCCATTCCACTCTGCTACACTTCATGCCACTCCAGCAACAACGACAACAAGAACAACAACACACAATGGACGCATACGCCGCTCTGCACCCTACTCGGCTGGTCTTGGCTCTCAGCTCACCCCTCCTCTCTGACAACTCATATTCCCATCATCTTAACATTATCTGCTGAATGTCGGCACTCAAGCGGGCAGAACACTTAAGTCTGAAATTGGCAGCTATTTGCTTGCCTGCTCTTGGGTCGCCCCACAACATGCCTGCCTACGTGTGTGTGTTGGTGTGTATCTGTGTGTTTGTACCTCCCCTCTCCGCACTTCCCTTACCTGCTACAGCTTGTATACTTATGTCGACTTGTTATTGTTCGACATAATGGCAAAATATTGTATTGCCAACAATTTTTTTGCCTCTCTTTTGGCTTGGTGCTTACCTCTCTGGGTCTGGGTCTGGCTGGTGGGTCTTCTGTTTGGCTCTGCTACGGCCGTAAAGTTGCGAAGCTCACTTGACAAATGACTCTGTGCCGCTCCCTGCCACGGCGGAGTTGGCCAAAGCTTCTTCGCTCTTCACAGACCAAACAATAGCAATAAAGTGCGTTAACTTTTTGGCAGACAATAGATTTTATTTCTGGCACGGCTCGGCACATGGCTCTTCTTCTATAGTCAGATACATAGCTTTAGATGTGTCTGGCATACAACGGAATTGTTTTATTATCGTTGGCCCCATTGTGTATTTATTTTTCGTTATTTTTGGTTCTACTATTGTGGCCAACAAGACAGACCAAAAAAAAAAAAAACCAAAAATCATAATAACCAAACGAAATGATATACTAGCCAGCTACAGCTATGCGGCTTGGACATTTTGGGTGGAGTAGCTCCATCTACCATAATGGTATATAAATACATGTACAATGTAACTACTTGCCCCGTACTGCCTGCTGCTTATCGCAAGCAGCTTCTACTTGGCTCTATCTATATGTATCTATTGGAGTATGTCTGGCTTGGCAAAAAAGTTATTTTATCTGGCAGAGACCTACCTCGGTCTGGCCGCACTCAACACCAAATTGCTCAATACAGTGAATATTATGTTGCATGAACTCTGATCTTTATTGCGACAATTCCAAGACAAAGTCAAGCTGGATAAGCTGCAAAATTGCTTAATTAAGAGTTTTTGCATTATTAAGTTTTTTTTTGAATTTTATTTAGCAATTTTGTTTTGAATATTCATTTATTTATAAGCAGCTTAAGAACGATTAAATATAGCATAGAAGCTTATTTTTTAAGCTTAGGCGGCGCCACCTTAAGCCTAATTAATTGCTTTGATGGGGTTTTTTTTTCTTGACTTAACTTTACTAACTACAAATTTTAATGTAGTCAATGAAGAAAGTTGTTGAGATAGTTTTTATTTTCTAAGAAACTTTTTTAGATTTTAATTTTTTTTATTTTCCTTGGTTAACAATTCGGCAAAAAAAGTAAATAAATTAACAAATAAATATAAAATAAAAAAAATAAATATAAAATTAGAAAAAAATATTCAAAATACAAAAAAAAAGAAATATATATAAAAAAAAATATAAATTAAAATAATATATATATAAAATAAAAAAAAATATATATATATATATATATATATATATATATATATATATATAAAACAAAAAATTAAATTTAAATAAATAAACAAAAATCTATCAAGGCAATGAAAAAAAAATTTAATTGAAAAATAAGTTTTTATTAAGTATTAAGAAAATGGTTTAGATAGTTTATTTATTGGTTTCTAAGAAACTTTTTTATATTTATTATTTTATAAAAAATCTTTATAATTATTTTTTTTGGAACAACCTTAAAGCTTTTATTTCCCTTAGCCAAAATTTCGACAAAAATAATAAAATAAATACAAAAAAAAAATAAAATAAAAAATAAAATACATATAAAAAAAATAAAAAATATGCGTAAATGTAATTCTCAAGGTTGAAATGCAAAAAATTGAAGTTTTTTAAAGGAAGGTTTGAAGACCTACTTTGCTCTGGATACAAACTTTTAAAACTTAGAATTAAAATCTACTTTATAATTATATGAATAAATAAATAAAGCAAAGATTATAAAATCTCCATAAAATAATAAATATTTTGTTTAATGAAGTTATTTATTTATTTCTTTTCAATCTAAAAAAATAATTCAGAAAAATTGATAGATATACAGTCCAACTTCCCCATAGCGAATATTTGCAGCAGACAATAAGTTCGTTTTATAGAAAATGGCTAATGCAGGAATGTATTTTATGGAAATAATTATATCAAGGTGAAAATATGCATTATATTTTAAAGTCATTGTTAAAGTATTAATTAAATAAAAAACAAAAAATAAAGCAGTTTTTATTATCTATGAAATTATGCAATTTATTCATTGAAATTATTTTTCAATTAAGGAGAATAGTTGCAAATAATTGTTAGATATTTAAATATCGACTGCACATATTTCCCTATAGCGAATTTACAGCAGACAATAAGTTTGTTATATAGAAAATGAGATATAAAGAAATTCGTTTTAAGGCGATAATCAATGTTTGGTTAAAAATTCATTATATAGAAAAATCATTGTAAAAGAATTCATTACATTTTAAAATATTTTAAAAATCCAATTTAAAAAATAGATAATCCGTACCACCCCTAATTCTAGCTAAAATAAATTGAAACAAAGTTTTAAGGGTTTATTTGAATTTACTCTTCCTTAATTAAAAATTCGTTATGATGAAATTCGAATATTCGATAATCTTTTTCGGAGATAATCAAAGTGTGGTTATATAGGAAAAATCGTGGTAAGCAAATTAATTAAATTTAAATTTATTTTAAGAATCCAATTTTTTAAATTTTAATCGTTGGAATTCCTCCAACTCTGGCCAAAATAAATTGTAATAATTTTTAAGGGATTATATGTTATGAACTTATTTTTCCTAAAAAAGGAAATTCTAGGCTGGTTAAAATACGCATTATATAGAAATAATCGTTGTAAAAGAATACAATTTCATTTATTTCAAAAATTCCATTCTTTACATTATAATCGTTGCCGTTGCTATTTGTACTTGTAACTTACTCTTCCGAAAAAGGTAAATTTTAGGCAAAGGAAAAATAATTTTGCCTTTGCTTTTTAATTTAGTAAGTTTAAAGATGTCGAATTAATTTTTTTTAAACAACTTTGTTGTTTCTTGAGCATATTTTCTCGCAATATAAATCTTACCATAAAAAAAGGCTGTCACTTATAAGTTCCCAACGTAATGCAGACTTAATCCCTGCAATTGCTTGGAATTTCCTACGATTTCTCTTTAAACGCTTAATATTTAAAAGACTCAATTGCCTTATGCCATTTCTGCCCAACATGAGTTACATTATTCTTAAAGAACGCTAATTTTTTCTACGCCATTCCAGCTTGTTACAAAAAATATCTATTTACCTTGAGAGGAACATCTACGACGATTCCTCTGAGTTGTCTTTATAAGCTACTTACCTTGAAAAGAACATCTCAGACTGCTCTGAGTTGTCTTTAAAAGCTTCAGATCCTACGCCTTTTTCTACCCACGCCAACCCACCGTATACTATAACATACTTCCGGATTAAAGCGTAGCTTCCATACAAATTCTATTCTCTCAATAAATAATTTTAATACCTCCATGTGCTGATTAAAATTGCGTATACTACAGCTTTAAGCCTCAAAATCTTGTTATGAGGTTGTAAAACGTCTATAAAATGTTTTAACGATCCTTTCCAGCGAATGTGCACTGTAGCTAGACCAGACCACTCCACTGCTTCGACTGCTTGGCCCATAAACTGTTGTTGTTATTGCATTCTGCAAATCGCATTGCTGATCATTTTACACACTCTACAAAATGTTACTGTTGTTGTTGTTGTTGTAGTTGTTGGCAAAGGCTCAAAAAAGGCTGAGTAAAGAGCAGAGAGTGAAGAGAGGAAGCTCTTGGGCCGCTCTCTTGTTCTTGTTCTTGTCTTGTGCCGGCTGGTAAAACTCTTAATATGCTTTTAGATATGCATCAACAGAAATTACAACATGCATGGTTGTACCTACACACACATGTGTCTCAGTCTGAGAGAGTGTGAGTGAGTATCTGTGTGTAACTGAAGACGTTGCTTTCAACGTCAACCCCGTCTCTTTTTGGCATAACTTGCCTTTTGCCAGCTTGTATATTTGTGCATTGAACTGAAAACGGGCAAGCCGAATGAACCAAACCAAACCAGCACAGCCAAGCACACTAAGCCAAGCGAGGAGCAGCGAGCCATCCAGGCATCCAGCCAAGTCAGGCGGCAAGCGGCCAAGTTAGTCAGGCGCACACAATTTGCATGTAGTTAAAGGAGCGCTGGAGGGGGGCACTGGGCGGTGAAAGAACTTACAATATCGAGTCAGATTTTCATTTGCCTTAAGCATATTTTCAGTTCTACCTTTCTATAAAATATGCAGATACATTTGTATGCATGTGTGTATCTGTGTGTTTGTGTGTATCTTTGTATCTTGGCATTTACCTTTTGCAACTGTTGGCATTTTATTTATTCAATATTTTTTTTGCGTTATTTTGCATATTTTGTTCTACCTACTTCTGTTCTTATTCCATATGCATACGCATATCTGTGTGGCATATTTTGTATCTATGTGTATGCATGTTTGTATGTGTCGGCTTAATAGCCTCTTATTGTTTGGCGCCATCCTTGTTGTTGTTGTTGTTGGTGTATGTGTGTGTTAAGGTGTAACACTTGAGGAGTCGTACTTTTTCCACTGTCACTTCTTGGCAAGCAAGTTAACCAAGTTAAGTGGATTGTAAGTTGTGCTATTGATTACATTTAAAGCGAAGCGCACATAAAGGTATATCTGTCTAACAAGTACAGTGAAAACTGGAAAAGACGAAAGTACTATGGAAATTATTGATATTTTTCGCATGAACTTTTAATGAGTTGAATGAACAATAAATCAATTTTTTAAGAGAAACAAATATTAATGATATAAACTTTTAAACAACAAAGTTTGAAATACATTTTTTTTATATAAATCTACCTTCATTTTAAAATAAAAAAAAATGTTACGAGCTCCCAATTTTTATACTTTTCAATTCCTATTTATTGTATCAACCTAAAAACTTGGCATTTAAATATTTTACACCGTAAATTTTAAGCATTATAATTTTTAAATTAATTATCTTATGATTTGTTTTATTAAATTTAAAAAATTCTGTCTTTTTTTGAACTAAATTAATTTCTTAACGCAATTAAAAGAATTATGCAATTTTTTAAAAATATTTAAATATTATTTTTGATAAAAATCATAAAATAAACAATATAAAAAAATTTTAAAAAATATTCAAACGAAAGTATCAACAAAATATAAAAAAAAATAATCAAATAAAAAAGAATTAAATATAAAAATTGAACTAAATTAATTTCTTAACTTTAATAAAAAAAATTATGCAATTTTTTAAAAATATTTAAATATTATTTTTGATAAAAATTATAAAATTAACAATATAAAAAAATTTTTAAAAATATTCAAACAAAATTATTAACAATTTATAAAAAAAATAAACAAATAAAAAAGAATTAAATATAAAAAAATGAAAAAAACAAATAAAGAATTACATACCAAAAAAAAAAAAGTTATTTTTGTATTATTAAATTGTAAAAATGCTTTATATTTTTATCTAAAAATAGTTTTATAATTTTTATGAAAAATAATACAATTTACAATATAACAAAACATATCAAAATAAAATAAATAAGAAATATTAAAAACAAATCCCGTAATCAATAAAAAAAATTCCAATTTGTTAATATAAATTTAATTTAATCATGTTTGAATAAATTATAAAATGCTTTATATTTTGATCTAAAAATAATTTCTTTATTTTTATAAAATAGAATAAAATTTATAATAATGCATAAAATACTTAAAAAAGTATTAAAATTATTTGATTAACGAAGAATTAAAAAAAATAAATAAACAAAAACAATTTTTAAAAATTATAATTTTACAAAAAATAGTAGATAAAAATATTATACACAAAAAAAATAACAAAATATTTTGAAATAATTAAATAAGCATTAAAAAACAAACTCAATTTTTTAATATAAGAATATTTTATTTTATTTTGTTATATTAAATTGTACAATATCTTATATTTTGATCTAAAAATAATAACTTAATTTTTATAAAATAAAATAAAATTTATAATATTGCATAAAATACTTAAAAAAGTATTAAAATTATTTGATAAACAAAGAATTAAAAAAATTAAATAAACAAAAAACAATTTTTAAATATAAAAAATTTCTGGCAAAAAAAATATTTGATTTGCTTTTATTGAACGATAAAAATGCTTTATATATTTATATACAAATAATTTCTTAATTGTTAAAAAAATAAATATTAAAAGAAAATTTAATAAACAATAAAAAAACAAATAATTTTTAATGATAATAAAATATAATTTATATACATTTAAATTTATAAATATACATTTTTTATTTCAAAAATAATTTCTTAATTGTTATAAAAATAAATATAAAAAAAAATTTAATAAACAATAAAAAAACAAATAATTTTTAATGATAATAAAATATAATTTATTTTTATATAAATTTTTTATTTCAAATAAAAATGCAATTTAAATATCTTTTGAATCTTTTGCTTTTAAGTTTAAATATCAATTATAGTTAAGTTTTTATGGTCCCTTAATTTTTAATTTATGCCAAGTATAAAAAAAAATCAAGAACTGAACATTTTGCCAAGTATTTTTAACATCCATACTATTTTATATTATAATTTAGAGCTATATTAGGCTTACCCAAAAGTGACTAAGCTTTTATAATAAAAAAAATATCATATTGCAATATTTTGGAACAACTGTTAAATTTGACTTCCGTATAAAACTATATAAAATCGGCCAATACATGAGCTCCATAAAAATATTTATATTTTCAATATTCCTATAATTGCTAGCTATAAAATTGAACTTTTGACCGAGATCGTAAAATTTTATGCGATAATGGAAAAAAAGGCTAAATACTGGCTAGGCTTTATCACCTATAATTATAGAGCTAACTTAGTAAAAAAAAAACATTATTTACAACAGCTTGCTAAATAATTAATTCTGGGAACGTTATTGTTATTAGTTATTATATGATAGATATTACACTATAGTAATTATCTGTATTGAAGGTAGCTGGCGCTATAAAGTATTTTATTGGATAGTAAACTAAACTGGGTATTTAATTGACTTGATGGAACTAAGTGCATACTAGTTTTTATGGGAGTTCATAGATAATATATATCAGATAGTCTGAAATGGAATTGAGCAAACATTATGCATATAATTAGTTAGTTTGTTCAAAAAGTTAATATTATTTATAAAGAACTTTTGGATATATAAAAAATTCTACAAAAAGAGAAATTTGGTACTAAATAAGAGAAGACGTATACGAAATTCCTTTCGGATCTTAATAATTCGTAAAGTGTGCCTTGTTTGTTTTTAATATCTTATTGGCAGCTCCCTGATAGAATATATTCGCGAAATAGATGTAATTTTACAGTTTTCGATTTATTTGAAATACCTTTTTTTTTTTATTTGTTTATTACCTATAACGCGATTGTCAAAATGGATAATTTTTTTCTAAGAAGTTCTTCTAGACTTTATTTGCTTTAAGTTCGATTATCTATTTTGAAATTTCGTAAGGTGTGCCTTGTAGGGCCGTAGAGAGAATATCAATTTTTCTTAATTCATGGAAATACGTTTAATTTTTGAATGATAATGATATGATTCGATATGATTAAACAAAAAAGTATGTTACGGAGTTCTGGTAGAATTATAATTTACTATATTTTTTTAGGCAATAAACTTCCCGAATGACCTCGAGTCCGGGCCCCTCCTAAAGCTCCGGGCCCGGGGGAAAAAGTCGCCAATCCCCCCTCTCGTCCGGCCTGGTGCATGTTTGATTTTTAGGAGGAAGGCTCATAATCTTTAGAATATATTCTCAAAAAAAAAAAAATGATTCTTGTCTTAGACTTTTTTGAAGAAACTTTTTTGTATTACCTCAATATTCACTATGAATAAATTTCTTCTAAAAACTTCTTGTATTCTTAATTGGCCTTAAATTGGATTATCCAGAAACTAGGAGTTCGACACCTTGAAGGAAGAAATCTTTTGTAAGTCTTTAGAAGTTAGTCGGAAAAATTGTATGAACTTATCTGAAGAAACTTTTTCTGGAAGGTTCTTGTATCCTTCATTGGCTTTAAGTTAGATTATAGAGATACTATGATTTCGACACTTTGAATGAAGAAATCTTTTGTAGGTCTTTAGAAGTTCGCTAGAAAAACGGGCTATTTTAAAGAGCTAATTTTTTTTTTCTTTTAGCTACTTATCTCAATTTTCACTGTACTTTACTGCTCTAAAATATCTTAAACTTACTTACTTCCTTTTGACAATCAATTAATCGTCATATTCTAATCCTCCGATTTTTCTTCTATCTACTTTCAGGTATGTTGACTAAACACTGTTAATCATATATGTATACGATATACGAACACATGTCTATGTAAGTATTGGTATTAGGTAATTGGCTGCTGACCTTTGGCTAACCTCTGCCTAAGTAGGCTAAGTTGCAGCTGTTGTTGTTGTCGGTTATCGTTGTTGTTCTTGTTTTACTTGTCGTGTGTGTGTGCCTGCTCATGGGTAACTCCCTTTTTCACACTTTGCCCGAAAATTAATCCGCAAATCAATTAATTTTCATGCTACTTAACATTGCGCGTCTTGTCGAGCTTCACTGCCTTCAACAACAACAATCAGGGGCTAAAAAAAAAAAACCAAGAGATTGCCTGCCGGCCAGTAGACCGACCTCGTCATCGGACGGACCACCACATGGTAGTTACTTAGTAGCTACTCAGCCGAGGTTGACGCATAACAGGAATAACAGCAACAACAACAACAATAAAGAAAACAACAAATGAGACATTGCGGCCGGGGGCTTTGTAGTTACAAAATGCACTCAATCAAATGGAAATTAGCATTAAATATGCTACGAGGGGTTGCTACTGGCCCTCTTACTCTGTCTCTGTTTTCGGGGTGGGCAATTGGGCATGCAGAAGAGTGTGAGAGTGGTATGAAAGTGTGTGTGTATGCGTGTGAGTGTGTATATGGTGCGAGGGTTGCTTTTTGTCTTACTGTAATGGGCAATAAAAGCAGAACATCATCATTATCATCCTTGGTGCTGCAGCTATAGTTCAGCTTTGTCCTTTCGAAGAATATCTTTCCCATAATCTGTATCCTTTGCAGCTTGCTCCCAGTTTATGCCATTTAATTTTTCCAGATCATCTTTCACTCCATTAATCCAATGTGCTCGGGGTCGCCCAAATACTTTTCTTCCATCTGGTTAATTGGAGAAAGTTTTTTTTTTAAAATTGGCTGTCGCAACATGTCCAGCCCAGCTAAGTCTTAGTGACTTGCATAGCTTAAAATATCCCGCGAACTCGGTAATTATTAGGATCTATCCTTATAACCAAGGATCCTTCGTAAAAATGTTCTGTCTGGCCTCTCTAGGAGGCCTATATCTGATTTCCTAAGAGTCAGCATCTCACATCCGTACAATAGTATTGGCCGGATCATTGTTTTATAAATCCGGTGCTGTAGGTCTCTCGGTAATTATAAGGATCTATCCCTATTGGACCGAGGATTCTTCGTAAAAATGTTTTGTGATCTTTCTAGGAGTCCACGTCTCACATCCGTACGCTTACGGATTGTATTGTTTGGATTATTGTTTTATATATCCTGACCTTTAGGGTTCTGTTGAGAAGGCTTGACTTGAGGAACGTTCAAAGCGAGAAAAATACTGAATTCTCAGATTCTTTCTCTTATTTCGCTTAAGAAGTCGTTCATGGAGCTGAAGTTGAAGTCTTTTATATTTATATTTTGTCTAAACCATCGAACCCAAAGTGAATTTCTAGCTAGAAGAATTACTGTTTCACTTTTATTCACTCGTAATCCTCTTTTTTTGCTTCTTTTTCTAACTTGACTTCCTGAATAGGTTAGTTCCAAAATATTTGTCCTAATCGAAAGAACTGTATTTTCAGGATAAAATTGTCAGAACCTTATAAAATTATCTTATGTTAAATCTTTTCTTCTTTCAATCTTTTTCTCTAATAGCAGAAATTTATCTTATATTAAATCTTCTCTACTTCCAATATTTTTTTTTTTAATAGCAGACAAATCAATGATCATATCATTTGATCTAAGAATGGATATCTTCGAATCTTTTGAAACCTGATGTAGATAGATCTTCTTTGGTGGTTTCTATTGTTCGATACATTGAAAACTTCTCATTAGCAAAAGTTTCTTATAAGAGATAATAATCAATAAAGATGTGACGAAATTTAGCTTTTGCTTTCAAACTCCTACAATTACTTTATAGGTAAACACAAGAAAAGATACGATCTATGAAGAGTTAGCATATGAGTTTATGCAGTCCATTGAGCACTTCTATCTACTTTTGGACTATCTACTTGAATCTTCCGATTGTTTATTTTCGATTGTGTCATCGTTTAAAATCGTATTTTTAACTAAAATTTCACCGATACATTCTTTGTCGAAAGTTCCCATAATACTTCTTAATTAGGATTGATTTGAGTCTATTGAGCACTTCTGTCTAGTTTTGGACGCTTTTTCTTTATGATTCTTCTTTAGTTCAAAATCGTATGACAATTTTATCGATGCATTTTTTTGCTGAAAGTTCCCCAAAATATCTCTAAATTAGGGTTACCATGTGTCCGCGTTTAAGCTTACTTGTTCGATTTTTCCGGTTCGTATTCTACTTTTTGCAGAAATGTTTGCTTTTATCGTTCGATGAGACCTATCAACTTTTGTCAAACATATTTTCATATCTTTTCCCAAGTATTTAATTAATTTAATTTCCAAAAGGGCAAACAAGCCCGCCGTTGAGCGCATTTTGAAAATTTTTGAACTTTTAAAATCATACTTTCTGTTTCAAGAGAACCCCCAAAAATCATAATATTTTATTTATTTATGTGTAAGAGATTTTTCTGAATGTTTTTGTATTTCGCCGTCTCTTATATCTCAAGTTTCTAAGGCAAACTTTTAGCGTTAGAAAGAGTATCTAACAGCATTTCGGAAAATTTAGAGGTGACTGACTCTGGTTTCAAGTGTTTGCGCAAGAGATTTGAGTACAAATCTTGCTTTTAAAAGTACTCTCTCGAAAACCCAAAGTGAAGGCCAAGATGATGAGTTTGATGATTTTCAAAAACAAGCTTTTAACGTTTATGATCAAGCACTCACAGAAATATGATATGGAAAGTCCGGTTTTTTCACTCTAACCATCTGGTAACCCTATTCTCACGATAAAAATTAAGAATTAGAGATACATTTTTTTAACCCAAATTTTTCAAAAGCAGCTTAAATCAAAGAATTACAGGTTCACTTTTTGACCTAAATTGTTCTTTCAAAAAATCAACAAAAGCAGCTAATTGTCAAAACTTCATACTTCAAACTTTTTCAGGCTGTCATAGCACCAGCGTAGCATTTCCCTCTCCCGCTAACCTAAAAGCAACCCTCGCATTTCTTCCCTTACCTCCTTACCCTATTCCCATCGTTTTGACGCTCTTCCTTTGCGTGTGTGGCACCACTTCCGTATGCTGCTACTATATTTCTCCCCTGACATTTATTCAGCTGCCTTCATCCTGTATACGTTGTCCCAATTCCTGCTTTATTCCCTGTCCTCAGTCCCCTTGCATGTTTCCTGCGCTTGTTTGTCCTGCTCTTCTGCTATTCTGTTTGCTCAGCAAGTTTTACGCAAATAATTTCTTTTTGTGTATTAAGTTACCCTCTAACCAAATTGATTGCAGTCATGGATTCATTCAGGCTTAGCCCAATCCCTTGCTGGATATATACGAATATATATATATTTGTCTATTGTTCCCGGTTCTGGCACTGCCCAAAAGGTGTCAGCTTTGCAATTATATTTGTGCCAGGGTTTTGTCTCTTGCTTTTTTTCCCCCTCGTCGGATAGGAAGAAGCATTTTGTTCCTTTCGTTTCTCTGAGAAGCGACCCTTCTGCTTTCTTGGCTTTGTTTTCCCTGTTTATTTATTAAGCATATTTGTTGCTTATCCTGCCGCATTTATTTTTGTGGCTCGTTCCTTTGTCCTTTGTCACATCTGCGCACATTTCGCCTTGGATTTCAACAAGCTTAGGACTTATGTATGTTATATAAATGTAGGACTTGTTTGGTAAGTCAAAGGCATTTTGTATGGCGCATTACTAGAGACTCTTAGCCGTGTCCTTTTGGGTGGTATAATTTTTGCTTATTTAATTTGAATATTTGACTGGTTTTTATTATATAATTATTGTAGATTAATTTTGAGCTATTGGACACCTTTACGCTGGACATTAAGGAGCCAAAATACGTGAAGATTTTAGAATTTTATATAATCATAACAATTAAGACTTTTTTTGCATCTGCAGCTTCAGCTTCAACTAGATCTCCACTTAGCTTAAAAAAATAATACTAAAAAGCGCAGATAGAAGATTTAATATAATAAAAAACTTAAAGCACTCAAAACAAAATAATTGCTTGCCTCTTATGCGTAGTGCTGCTTTAAGCAGTTGTGAATTACAAGCCACAACTTCTATAAATGCGAGTAAATCCGCTTTGGCGCAACTGCTGTCTATTAATATACATATATAATAAATGTTTGCATACGCTTCAAGCCTTTGTAGCTGCTCCATATGGATACAGCGGCAATTCGCAACGTCAAAGGCACGTAATCTAATTAAGTGCCTGCCCAGCCTTGTGTCCACTGTCCACTCTGATATATACCATGTGCCAGGAATATGCAGTCCTTCAGCCTCTGCGGTTTTGTTTGTTTAACAGCTTAGTAGTCCGGTCCGTGGGTGCAGTCCCAGGGATCATGCATACTACATGCAATTGTATAAACACACACAGACTCGGCAGAACATGGCTCGTAACGTTTTGACCAGCCCAGAACTCGCCCAGCTATCAGCAAATGTTGCAGCGAGCCAACATGAAAACATGGCTAAAACAAAAAGCAAAAAATAAAAATAAAAGGCAAAAAAACGGCAAACATGCCAATCAGCAAATGAGAAGAAAAAAAAGGTTAAGAGAGAAAAAGCCAGCGAAAAAGCCAACAAAGCTTGTCAGCCAGTCAGGCAGTCATTTAGTCAGTCAGTCAGTTAGTCCGTCTATCATTCAGTACGTCAGTGGCGTTCAAATCGTATGCCAGTCCAACGGCCATTGAGTGGGTAGAAATATGAAAAAAGAAATACGATATAAAAAAAAAATAAAAGAGTGGAAATGGAACGGAACGGAACGTGGCTGACAGTGGCTTTGAATGCGCCAGGAAGAGAGTGTGCAGCTATGTGGGATTGTGTCAGAAATCTCCCAAGTGGCTTATGGCGAAAATTTCATTTGGAATTTCTTGCTAAAATTCTTGACATATTTTTGGCAGAAGTAGATTACTTAACTATAAACTTGAACTTTCAAGAGCTACTTCGAAATTAAAATTAGTTTAGATTTTCTTAGAAACTATTTTTGGGAACTTTCAAGAGCTACTTCGAAATTAAAATTAGTTTAGTTTTTCTTAGAAACAGGTTTTTGGGATAGGTATTTAGGAATCTAAATAATTGTTCTCTGAAAATGATTAAAAATAAGATTCCTTTTTTTCTTGCTCAAACGTTTCGTTTGAATTTCGTTTTGTCAGAGATTTCTGGGACAACTCTTAACTAAGTGCAAATTGTTCTGGTTGGCTGCCAAAATGTTTTTACAATTTGTTGTTGTTGCTGTGGGACAACACAAGGACACTCCACTATACATAGACAGACATGGAGCATGGAACATGGACATGAACGTGAACATGAAGTTGTTGTCTGTCGTCGGATCGTCGAGTCAATGCAGTCAACGTCTTCAAATTGGCATTGATTTGCATTCTTTTTTTTTTTTTATGTGTTGCGGACATTTACATATAGTCTATTCACTTACTCGCACTAGGGCTGCCATTGTTGTTGTGGTCTTTGAGAAGGAACAGAGTTTGAGTCAAATTTAGCACGCCGAAGTTGAGATACGCTTAGAAGAACTTACAATATTCTTTTTCTTCAATCCCCATTTGCTGTTAGGCGTCGGGGTAGCCTCGGGATAACCATCTTCTCCAATTAGGTCACTCCCGGCTCTCTCTTCTCATCTCTGCCAGGGCTCTGCTCCTCATGCTTCCCACATCCTGGATGCGATTTTTCCAAGTTTTTCGGGGTATTTCTCTCGGTGCATTGCCTTCCGTTCTCATTTCCAGTACCTGTTTGGCTTTTCTTGACTCGTCCATCCGATGTAGATGTTCGAACCATTTTAGCTGACTTTCCTCGATTTCTAGTATAATCGACTTCTTCTGTCCTATTTCTGAACGTATTCTTTTATTTCTGACCATATATCGTAAGTGGTTACTTCATTAATTCTTTTCTTCGCGAACGTCTCCTGCTCTTCAAAATACCACATTTAGTAGGGTTACTTCTTAGTCAGGTTCTATGAAGTCACTACACCTTCGCTTCCAGATGGGACCGAGAAGCAAATATGCCATACGGAACCATTGCTAGGTCTCAAAGAACGAAGCAGCTTTGAAATAAGTCGATTGGGATTGGTGCTTTTGCAAATATCTTTACCTTGGTATTCTTTAAGCCTTTGTGTTTCAGAAGAGTTCTTTCCTACGTTGAGGGAGTTCCATGAATTACAGAATATTATTAGACAAAGTAGCAATCACTTTCCCATAATTCCGAATTCAAACAATACGTCGCAAACTCTTTCGTCCGGGGTATTTTCTAGTTTTAGCTTTTTTTGGCCATTTGTTGGGGGTTAGCCTGAGCTCGCGAAAGAGCTTCCTTTAAACCTGGAAATCTACTCAAACGTGACTATACGGAAGTGAGGAAGCTCCATCCTTTACAGAACATTATTAGATACGGTAGTAACGACTTTTCAATAATTCCAAACTCAGGCAATGCTTCGTACTCATTTATCTTGCTTAAAATTTTTAACCGGGTTATTTCCTAGGATTAACCGTTTTTGGCTAGCTGTTGGGGCTTAAGCCTGAGCTTCCTTTAAACCAGGACAACTTCACGAACGTGACTATGTTAAAGTACCTCTTCTAAGAAGTGTGTGGAACTTGTGCCATGATTCTGCCATTATTCGAAGATTTCGTCGCGAGTGCATAACCTCGCTCCAAACTGTCGCAAATCCTGCCTGATCCATTGAGCTCTTGAAGCATATTCCAGGATTTACGCGATTTATTTGCAGCATTCTCATAGACACTACAAACGTTCTGACAAAGTTAATCAAACTCGATAAGGGTGTAAAACAGAAATGTTGGAAACAATGGCATCAAAACATGAAAAGCATACATTACATGCTTCGAAAAACCCGGGGCGGGGGTACACGCATCCACAAACTCACACCAGATATTAACACACACACTCTCCATCTAGAAACAATAACAGAGTGCAGAAAATGCTAGCCGCCAGACTGACTGCCGCAAAGGCAGGCAGGCAATCTCATGCCTCTGCGACCCTGCTTCGCTGCTCCTCCCAGCTCGTTGATGCCTTTACGCTATTGTGTTGAGCCCACGGCTTGGACCCGGCCAAGCTACAGCTCCAGCCTCTACTTCAGCTATAGCTCCTTGCTGCGCTCGCCTCATCATCAACGTTGCCAACAAAAGCAACAACAACAAAAACAATGATGCTGCTGTTGTTGCTGCTGACGATGACGAGCAGGAGTTCTGGCTCTGGTTCTGGTTCCAAAAAGGGAGTGAAGTCAGTGAGTAGCAGCATGAGTGCAGAGCCAAAGCAGCCTCTTCATGGATGTTGATTATATTGTTGTTCACATGTCGGGTTATACATCCATCCATACATATACAACGTTGTTTAAAAAAGAACTCCATAGCATAGTCTGGTTTCCTACTGCCGGCGCAACACCCCTGCCCTTGTTACAGTTCCCTTTGGTCTTTCGGCTTTGGGTAAACGAAAACAATTGCAATTTAAACTGCCGGAGACAGCGGCGCAACTGAACAACCAACTACAACAAAAAAACTTGGAGCTGTGGCAAGCAGTTTACTGCCCCATTCTATTTAGAGTACTCTATGGCAGAGCTATTGCATTGTGCACTCTATTGTTGTTGTGAGAACATTTTGTGTTTTTTTGCCGCCTCGTTTGGTCTTTTATTACAAAGTGGCCGGGAATTTTGGATGTCCCAATTTGCTGCACTCTAACAGCTTTTAATTTACAGCATATGCAGCAGACGGACAGCAGAGTGCTTGAGATGAGTCATTTATCAATCGTAACTACTTGAAGTTGTTGAATAATTGAATGATTTTTAATTGAAATATGGATGGTTGTAAAGTGGCTGAAATGGGTGTCAGTTGGGATGGTGGTATATGGGTGGTATTGGTTTAAAGACAAGAGAGTGTTCCCAGATGGAGTTCACTTAATTGGAAGTATTCCTTTTTTTTTCATCTTCAATTTACTCAATTTTCTTATGTCCCTTCATATTGGCGTTTGCTTCAGGGATGACCTCCAAATGAGGTAGCTTACCAGACCATGATATCTTATTTTTGAAGTCGCTGAGAACGAATATGGAGCATATATAACCCCAACACGTCGGGGTTGGCTTTCAAAGGCAAGCTATATGTCGCAGCTGACAACCAGCCCATGTTCTCCTTGTCTTAATGGATTCGCTGAATACAAAATGAAGTTCATAATCTCAAAATATATTAATATATGTTCCTTTAACTACTATTTGGAGCAAAGGGCGTATATGACGATACAGTATCAAGAAATTATGAGGTAGGCAGGCTGGTAGCCCTTCTACCCTAGCTTGGGGATAGAATCCCTATCCATACCTCCAAGCAGGTGTTAAGGCTGTATTGGTCCGCGAGAGCTGTTTTATTTCCCACTTACCCTGAAAAGTGTGGAGCATTCCCCTTTCCGTCACGTAGAGACGCGTTCGTTGGGAGGCAGGCAACTCCACACAAAGAAATTTCAAAAACTCTCTTTATTCGACTCCAAAGACTCTCCACGGCTGTAAATCACAAGGTAAATGAGTGAGCTAACCACTGGACAATGTTTTTGGAGTCGCTTAATCCGTATTTGAAGTTCATAAAACAACAGCTTGTCAGTTTTTCGATGTAACCCCAAAAATCAACATAAATTCTTTTGTGTTGTTGATATCGTTCAATCCGAATTTGTGCTGGCCTGTCAGGTTTCTGAGTTAACCTTTAAAATGCCCAGCTTTATGCAGTTGTAACTTAAGCACTTCCTTCGTCAGCGACTCTGAAGGACAGACCATGTTCTTTTGGGGTCGCTCAAGTCGCGTCTGGTGGGAGACAGACAACTTCACACGTAAAAAAATCTCAAAAACTCTCCTTATTCGACCCCAAAGACTCTCCATGGCTGTAAAACACAAGGTAAATGACTGAGCCAATCACCGGGCAATGTTTTTGGAGACGTTTAATCCGTATCTGATATCCATAAATTCCCAGCTTGTCAGTTTTTCGATGTAACCTCAAAAATCAACACAAATTTTTTGTGTTTTTGGGGTCGTTGAATACGAATTCGTGCTGACCGGTCAGATTTCTGAGATACCTCTAAAATACTCAGTTTTATGCTGTCCCATCTTCCACACTTCCTTCTTCAGCGGGCGGAAAAGAAACGACTTTGAAGGGACCCCTTTTGATACTTCTTTTGCAATTGACGTTGACGATGCTCCCCCGATACACTCTCCTGGTAACGCAAAAAAACTTCATTGCAACAACTACAACTTGCAAAAAAAAAAACCATTCAGCTAGGATTCCCCAAACACTACAAAAGATTTAATCCTATGCATTAGGTACAGAAAGGTACAACAGTGTGTTAACTGCATGTTTTTCAGCACCCTCACCACCCTCGCCTGCATTGTTCGACAAATTTGATTGAAAAACATCCTGAAAGTGCCAGGGGCTTAACCACCACCACCCGCTAGCTATCCAATCTTATTCGATATGTGACCGCATGTTGAGCAGAAACATTGCATCAAACAAAGACGGCCAACAGCTGCATATCACAGTCAATCAAAAGTGTGCATAAATATTTCCCTCATTCGTAAAAAGTCAAATTTTTGGCTACAGTATACGCGCTATAAAGATATATACACTGCAATTGGCAAACGGCAGCCGTCAATCGACACATGGCAACCCCCCCAACCCACAGCCCGTGGAACCCAGACCCTTTTACGGGATTTCTATGAGTGTGCAGCACGCAGCCCTTGACAGCAACCCTGACGCTTGACTGAAGCTGACAACAACCCTTACAAAAATCCAATTCCCAGCACGCTTATTGCGAATTTTTCTACTACGGGCAGTACGAGTATTCCGAAACTACGCTAATCGTTATTTTTGCACTTTTTGGTTTATTGTTGTTGCCGTTACAATGCTCTCAGCATAATCGCTTTTCAAGCTAAAATAAGGCAAAAAAAAATCTGGCAGTCACCCTAAGTGAGAGACGCCCTTTCAGCCGAAACGGAGGAAGATATTTTATGCAAGAGCATGTCAGTGAGTTGCCGCGGGAGGGGAGACAGTTTGCAGAGCACATTTTCAAATTATCCTCAATGAAATTATGAAAAGAAAAAGGGTCGCTTCGTTCAGGCAGGCACAGCATGGACGACGGCAGCGACGGCGGCGGCATCATTACCAACCAGCTTAATGCCATGGATCGAGCCGAACGAAACCTTACCCGCCTGCCTGCTCGACAAACCGCTTGAGTCAAATATTTTTGATGAGGGTCATAATTATAATGAAACAGGTCTTGCATACAAATGGAAAACACGACTGAATGTGGTCCCCTTTTACGGATTGTGCTGTGTGTAGCTGTTTTGGCTGGCTGGCTAACTGCAAATGCATGATTCATGCTGCCTCGAGACGACCTCTTCAACTGTTGTCGTTGTGTGCGTGCGTTCCCCCTGCCACAAGCGCTACGCTCCCCTTCCAAAAAAAAAAAAAGACTGGGTCTACAGTCTCTGCTTGCTCATCAACATCATCGAAGCGTTGGCCCTTGCAGCTTGTTTCAGTTACTTGCCTCGAAAGGGCGTTAAATTTTATTGAAAGCAGGGGGGAACCCCTGTACCGTAGCACTACAGACAGACAGAACGTCGGACGTTCGAACAGACAGACGCACACAAGGGTGCACTGTTGCTGCCGGCTTACACGTTGGTCTGGGTCTGGGTTTAGGTTTTTGTTTTTTTCGGGGTACTACACACACTCTTGGGTTCGAGCTGTTTCCGCAGGCAACTAAAGCGTATATAAGAGGCGTATGCCTTGCACTCTGCTATAATTAAAATAAATTTAAACGATTGCCAGCTTTGATTATGTTGTTGTATAGTTGAGAGTTGCAAACGCGGTAGCTGAGCTGAGAAGGGTTAGCTGTGAGGGTTAGGTTTTTTGGCTTGGATCATAGCATCTTATCGACCTCCTTCTCGCTTTTGTGATATAAACAAAAACATGGTCAGTCTCAACTGTGACTCTGTAACTGACTGTGACTGACTGTGCGTGTGGGTTGCTTTTGAAATTGAAAAGTAATGCCACTTTATCACTTTTTGTGCCCTTAGGCCAATTATTGTGTACAAGTGTTGCACCCCAAGTCGCATAAACTCGGGACTTGACTTCAAGTGGCAGACCGAAACTCTATTTAGAGTTTTGTGTGCCCCCGCAGCAATTTCAACAAAATGTAGCAAGTTTTGGTTCATTTGGTTTTTGTGGCTTTGCTGGGGCACAATACTTGGAGTGAGCTGAAAAACTTTGATGTCTTGCAGTAGTCTCTGATTCGGAAATCTTGAGTGCCTTTTTCCACGTGGTTAGTTTTCAGCAGAGATAACTCTTTCACTTTGTAATGCTTTACTCGCTACTGTTTTCGGCTTCAAAGCCCCCCTCCTCTATCACAAAAGTTCGCAAAATGGAACGAAAGTTTTTTACGAGCTAAGATATACACACTCTTGGAAGTGAAGAATCCCTCCCGAAGATCAAATCCTACATCCGCTCAGCACAGATAGCTTTTTCACTTTTCAATGCTCCCCTCGCTTCTGTTTTCGGGCTCGAAACCTTCTTCCCCCCATCACAAATGTTCGCAAAATTGACTTAAAGTCTTGTACGAGCTCATATCTACATACTCTTGTAGGTGAAGAGCCTCTCCCGAAGATCAAATCCTACACCCGCTCCTGGTAATGGTATTAAGATGTACTGCGACCCAATTGGATCTATTGTGCTCCCTTTACAGCTCAGAGCTCTTCCAAAACTACAAGAGACATGCTTTTTGGAGTATGAGCTGAAAAAATTTGATGCCTTGAACTAGAGTCTAACTCTGAAATCTTGAGTGCCTTTTTCAACATGATTAGTGCTCAGCACAGCTCATTCACTTTCCAAATCTTCCCTCGCTACTGTTTTCGGTTCCGCACCCCCCCCATAAGTTCGAAAAATGGAATGAAAGTCTTTTGGGAGCTCAGATACATACTCCTCGAATAAAGAAATGAAACCAATTCCTAGATCCGCTCCTGGTAATGGGTACCAGGCGACCCAAGTGAATCTATTGTACCCCTTCACTGCTCAGAGCTCTTCCAAAAGTCCAATGGCCTCCATACGTTCCAGTATTTTGTTTGGGGTTAGAGTAACAACCACTGGCGGATCTACGAGGGAGGCTTTTGGTTCCGGCACACCCAACCACCCAAAATTTGGAAAAATGGGTTGAAAGTCTTTTACGAGCTCAGATGTACATACTCTTCGTAGTAAAAATCCTCCAAGACCAAAATCTAGATCTACAACTGGAAATAACGGTCTTCGGTGAGAGCTTGTTTCTTTTGCTGACGAGTGCCATGCATTCACATAGTAGATACGCTGAGATTTCTTCCTCGATGCTACAGAAGCGACAGAGTCCACTAGGTGGCTGGGTAAGCACACTTAGGCCTAAACCGTCTCGTTCTGAAACCGCGGAGCTCTCTTTAGCCCTTTTTTAGAGATATTCACGCAAAAAGGATTCCCAACCCATTGCTGCGATGTAGCTTGCAATCCTCCTCAGACATATAGACGCTAGCTCCGCTAGGTTATAAAGGCAGTAATTTCCCAGGTGATTATTCGAACGTCAACAGAGCTTACAGTGTTCCGTCAAGAGGCCAGTCAGAATCCTCACGGTATTTTTCATTAGTTTGAATCTCTTACGGTTGCAGTTAGAGAGGAGAGTTTTTGATTGCTTAAGTCCTCGTATCTGTTCCCTGTGATGCATCCATTTGCAGTGTTCTGTCAAGAGGCCAGTCAGGATCCTCACGGTATTTTTTCCGTATTGTATCATTAGTTTGGATCTCTTACGGCTGCAGTAAGAGAGGAGAGTTTTTGGCTGCTTAAGTCCTCGTATCTGTTCCCTGTGAAGCATCCATTTGCAGTGTTCCACCAAGAGGTCAGGACCCTCACGGTATTTTTCCCGTGAGTTATCATTAGTATGAACTTCTTAGAGGTGGGTCCTCTAGAGAGGAGGGTTCTCGACGTCTTAAGTCCTGGTATCTGTACAAGCAGCCGTTTGTCTTCCTCCATTTTCAGTAGATCACTTTCCACGTGCTTACCAACCCCACAGTATGGTTCAGTTCAGATAAGCTGTGTTCCTGCATCCAGTGTGTCTGCCAGCTTATTTCCAGAGATATTGTTGTTTCCTTTAGTAGCTCCCAAAATATTTACAATGAGCTCTATTTCTATCGACGCATTACAGTTCAACATTCATTCGTCAGTTGTTTGAAGCAGAGAGACTTTAGGCAATTATTAGTGGCTTATCGGTTGTACAAAAACATCGTTTAACCCGATGTTGCTTATTTGTTGACAGGATCTTTAGCAGTTCGCCAACACTATCACCTTGTGACGCTTTTGCGACGTCATCTGTGAAAACGCGACCTTAAGTGCAACTCCAGCGGGTTAAACCATTAATTTACGCATTTGCCGCTTCACACTCTCAAAAAGCGCAGCGCAAAGATACTGACGGAGTGACAGAACGACAAAGGGACAGATAGTCAGAGAGACAAACAGACAGAGAGACCAACGGACATACATATAAACACACTCACACACGCAGCCTTATAGACAGACGACGACGACGACTACTTTAATAACAAAATAAATATTGTTCATTAGTAAATATTTACACGCTCGCCTCGTCGCATGTTTGCTCATATTAAATACGATGACGATGACAGCGGCTGCGTTGACGCTGACGTTAACTGCGACTGCGACGACAACGTCGGCAGCGTCACTTTGCATTGACTTTTGGGGCCTCAAGCGGCGTTATTTGTCTCTTTTCATAGACACTCACATATATACACTTTGTTATATAAATATATGTGCAAGTGTTTGTGTATTATATATATGTATGTATGCTCATGTTTATTTATTCAATCTATCTAAAAAGAAAAAAAAATTGTGCGTGTTTGGCTATTAAACATTTATTGATAATTTTACAGCTGTCAAAGTGACTGACATTCAGTCTGAATGACTGACTCTCTACAACTTGCTTTATTTGCTTGCTTGTCTATATATCTACGCTAATGTACATATTATATATATACCTACATATGTGTGTATTAATAATTTATGTGCATTCCAAATGAAGCATTTACAGCACAAGCATGCACTATACATATTTATGTGCATATACATATATATATATGTATGTATATGTGTTAGACCCGCTGGCTCCCCTTGTTAAACAAACTTAAAAATTTATTTAACCCCGCCGAGACTTTTATTTATTTATTAGTTTGTTAGGGTCTCGTGCAAGTTAAGAGTGCATATTAGCGCTGTGAGGGATCTTTAGAAAAGATTTTTATAGTAAGTTTCGAAAAGTTTTTAGTTTTCGGGGAAGTGTCTTAGTTCCGAGTTTCTTAAAGTTATTCCTTTCGAGTTCGGCTCGCAGCCCTCATTTAAAATAAATTCTTAGAGCTACAAATTTTAAAAGAAATCTGCATATAATTATATATATTAGGTAGATATGTAGAATTTGGGAATAAAGAATCTTTTTCATTTCGAAGTGTACATAGTGTTTTTTTTTAATAGGGTCCAGACTTCCGAAAGGGGCTTTTGACAAATTTTAATCTCATTTTATTCAGTAAGGCTTAACAAAGCTCACTCCCTTCACGGCTTAGAGCTCTCCTAAAATTCCAATAACCTGCATATAGTCCAGTAATTTGTTTGGACTTAGGGTTACAACGATCTCCGGTGGGAGAACGTAAATGCGCAGGAGCTCGATTACATAAGACATTATAATAAGGTGAGGTCGGCTGTAATATAGTAACGAGTTGGGAAAAGCCACCTAAATAAAAATAAATAAATTATAATTAGGCTAAGGTGGGGCAAACTCGACCTCCCACTGACTCTTAAAAACGGCAACATTGAGCGAGCTCATATTAGCCTTATCGTGTAGAGTATTAAAAAAATAAAATGATAGTTGTCTGTCAATCTTTATTTAATTGTTCAAGCGATATTTGATTTCATCTTGAAAATACTTATACCATAACTTCAAACGAAATCTTCGAGATTTAGATTTTAAATCAGAGTTGTCTTGTTTAATCTTTTAGAGCTCTTCTTATAATTTATGAACCGATTATCGTTCATTAGAACGTGCTATTCGTCATGTTCTTGAACTTATTTGACATTTCACGATGTCCGACCCCCAAACCGAAGAAAATATCGTTGTTGTAGAGATAAGTGTAGAGGATTGTCCTCTTGATCGCAATGTGTCACCGTCATTTTTACAGAGCGATGATCATCGAATATTTGCAAATTGACAACGAGTCAAAGATCGATTTTCAAAAAACTCAGTAAAAGTTTAAAATCCCGACGCGCCTAAAGAAACACCCTTTAATATATATTTATCAGAGGTTGCAAAAAACTTTCAACTTAATTTTAAAACTTTTGAAGGTGGGCCTGAACCGCAAATCTCTTGTGAATCCACTGCTGGCATATGCCATATCCATCATAACTTATATAGTTAACCCTTAAAAGTATCTGAGGCTCTATGCTCCACATATGAGTCCAGAATTCGTAGTAGTACTAGTACAAGTATCTGAACAAAACAGTTCTCTCAAATGAAAGCATTTCTTGTGACGTCATCAGGAGTGGATTCAAGGGCAGAAGATTTAAAGGCATACCAAACTTAAGGAAAGAAGCTTCTGAATATTGCTGCAATATTCTACAAAAATCTATGTTTTATGTTGTTTAGTTAGTACGTAGTAGATTGGACCACCTACATGCTGTAGATGCAAGGATCTATGTGACGTCATCAGGAGTGAATTCAAGGGCAGAGAGTTTTGAGGCATACCACACTCAAAGAAGGAAGCTTCTGGATATCTGCGCAAAAATTTCACAAAATCTATGCTCTGTATAGTTTAGTTAATACTCTCGCCACCCACATTCTTCAGATACAAGTGTCGATGTGACGTCAACAGGAGTGAATTCAAAAGCAGAGAGTTTTGAGGCATGCCAAACTCAAAGAAGGAAGCTTCTGAGTATCTGTACAATATGCTACAAATTCCATGTATTGTACTGTTGAGTTAAAACCCACGTATGGACCACCCAAATTCTACAGATACAAGTATCTATGTGACGTCATCAGGAGTTGATTCAAAGGCAGCGGGCTTTGGGGCCCGAAGAGTGACGGTTCTGAGAATCTTAGCAACATTTTACAATATCTATGCTCTGAACTGTTTAGTTAGAACTCATGTTTGGACCACCCACATTCTCCAGATACCAGTATCTATGTGACGTCATCAGGAGTGTAGTCAAAGAAAGAAGCTATTGAGTATCTGAGCAAAATTGTACAAAATCTATGCTCTGTACTGTTTAGTTAGTACTCACGTCGTGACTATCGCATGGAGCACACCCACACACGCACATTCTACAGAAAGAAGTATCCATGTGACGTCATTAGGAGCGAATTCAAAGGCAGAGGGCATACGAAACGCTTTGAAAGAAACTTCTGAGTATCTGAGTAAAATTCTACAAAATCTATCCCCTGTACTGTTTAGTTAGAACCCACGTTTGTACCACCCACATTCTCCAGATACAAGTATCTCTGACCATCTAAGCGAAAGTGAGAGTATGAGCATTTCGCACATCCTACACATTTATTCCCGCCCTAGCGCTGATAAGCTACCAACAAACTGTTATTATTATTATAATATGCATATTTATACAGTTGCTTTTTATGGAAAAATATTTCAGTGTTATATTTTTTTCTATTACCATAAATCAAGTTTATGCATATTTGGTTTCCACTTGAACCGATTGCCAACTGTTTTCGATATTTAGCACACTAATTGCCATTAGGCGTCGCTAAATAATTTATACATTTTAAATATTTTAGAGCTACAAAATGCAATAGTGCCCAAAAATTTGCATTGCCAATAGCCATAAATGTAGCGCGTGTGTGTTGGTGTGTATCTGTATGTGCGCATTTGTATCTATGTGTATTTAGTGCCTTAATTTATGTGCATGTAGTGCAGCAGTTGCCGGTCGGTCGGTCAGTTATGGCGCTTGGACACGCATACGAGATATTTGAAGCCGGCGCCAAAGGCAACAAAAACAACATTAACAACAACTAGTCAAATTATGTCATACAACAAAAAAAATGCAGCCAAATGCAATGCGGTCTGTTCGACGTCGTTCGCTTGGTCAGTTCCCAGTCGGATGCCCCTCCAGCCATTGGATTTCGCTTTAAGCTGCGCAAGGCAGTAGCAAAACGCAGCCCATGCTACACTCTCCCCCTCTGTCTCTATGTAATGCAAAACTACCGCAGGGGTTCCAGATCCCCAGCTAGCCATCGACCAACCGTCCAACCGACCGACCATAAAAGGTTGACTGCCTGCTGCCTACCGCCAGAGTGTCTACAATCCGGGCCAGCTCAGCCGGCCTATCGTACGTATCGTACCTCATATCGTGTTGTGGTTGAGCTTGTGTGGTTTGCTATGGCATTGTTGTTGTTGTTGTTGGTGGTAGTTATTGGGTTCATCGTTGTTGTAATATGCCAAAGAGGGTCGTGTCGCGTCGTTGTTGTTGTTGGAGTATTACCAACGTTATGGCTGATGCAGCTGGGCAATTGCCAAATGTTGCGTGGACACGCACAATGTCAACAGAATGTGAAATTGCCTTTTGGAAACCAAACGATACTCGCACACACACAACGTACCGATATATCGTATACCATACACTCACGTATCTCAAAGATACATCTAAAATCCGGCAATGTGTCATTCCACTTATATTTGCCATTAGTTGGTCGCTGCGTTTTGACATGGGTTTGTGGTCCCGACGACTGTTCTAATCAGCTTCATAATTTAATCATAAATATTTGGGATACACTTTCGGAGGTTGGTTCGTATTTGGGAAATGTATAGCTGATGTTGAGATAGCTTTGGCTCAAGGATTTTTTAGTTGTTGTCAAGACAATATGTTGGTTAATATGAGTCCGATTTTGGCTCTTCAAATATATTGATCTCCTATATAAAAAGCTTTACAGCAGCTTTGGCTACCGATTCTGGATTTTGATTATTGCCCTGGAAAATAAATTTTGATTTTCAATGCAATAAAATTTTGATATATTTAAAAAAATTTGCATTTAAACGAATATTTGCAAAATTTTGCACAAAAATAAATATTAAATTTTGCACAATTAAAAATATTTTATAATTTTATTATTATTCATCAATAAACTGCTCTAAATAAATTTACAAAATTAAACATTTTTGCATTAAAATGAATATTTGCAAAATTTTGCACAAAAATAAATAATTTTGTAATTTTGCACAACGAAAGTATTTTAAGTTTGTTTTGAATACTTAATTTAATTTGCATAAAAATGATATTTATAAACATTTAGAGGGGCAGTAGTAATTCATCTTGATCAAGTTATTTGCTTTAATTTGCATAGAAACGATTTTTTTATTAAGATATAAAAAAGATTTGAAAGTAAAATAATATTTGCATAAAAATGTCATTATTTTTATAAACTCTCATTAGAAAAGGAGTTTAACATTAAAAAGATAATTATCTATACCTAATAGTGAACACTATACAACAACAATAATATCTATAAATTTGCTTGGCTTAAAATTATTGCATAAATATAAAAAAATTTAAAATTGCATACAAACGGTTTTTTGTCATAAAACGAATAAAGAATTGCATTAATATCAAATTTTTTGCAAATATTTGCAAGAAAAGCCTTGTGAAAAAGCGGTTTTTCCTTATAATCAAAGGACTATTTGTATTTAATCGGATATTAATGATGGGTTTTGTACTTTGGAATTTATTTTCATAGTTTGCATAGTTAAAGAAAATTATATTGACGTAAGACATGCTTGGTGTAAAGAATTTTTACATCAAAAATGAAATTTTGATTTTAAAGATTCGAATTGTTGCACCAAAATTGTTTAATGCATTCAAATTGCATACAAACGATTTTTTTTAATAAAGAATTGCCTTAATATAAGAAAAGTACAATTTTTGAAAAATATATTTAATAGTATCATGAAAAATGTGATTTGCCTTATAATCGTAGGCTAATTTATATATAATCGGATATTATTATGGGATATGTACCTTTAAATTTATTTTCATTCGATGAACAGTGGAAGAAAATTATATATGGCGTAAGAAACGCAATATTTATTTCATAAGTCGAATAGGATCACTTATTTTTTTAAAAAATTAATAGAATTACGACTCTTTGCACTTAAAAGGTTAATTGCAATAAAATTATTGTTTTCATTATAATTGTTTTATCCATATGCAGGAATAACCACCATTCAGATGACAATTTTTTGCATATTAGCAAAATTATTATATTATTTAGTAAAAATAATAGTTTTCCCTGGCTTGACTACAGGGTGCGCCATTTGAATGTGGTCGATGGAAATATTGAATAACTTTGACAGATTTCAACCGATTGACGTCGTCGAACACATTTTGGAAAGGTTATTGCATTACAATTTTACCATGAATCGATTCACGCCCAAAGAACTCGCGGAAATAGTGACAATGTTCATTAAATGTAATTGCCCGATTTTTGGGAGCGAATTTTAATGACTTATGAGGCCCATTTCACGCTATCTGGCACTGTAAATAAACAAAACTGTCGCATTTGGGGGAAAGAAAATCCTCATACTATCCATCAAACTCCACTGCATGATCAGAAAGTGACTGTTTGGGCCGGTGTCTGCTTCAATATTTCCATCGACCACATTCAAATGGCGCACCCTGTATATTGTTAGTCACCCCTAGGTGAAGCATGGGGATCTCTCTTAATATCTGTTCGTTGAAAACAGGAACCTATAGTTTATGGCCGAATCTTGGTTATAAAGCTAGTACGCTATTACTTTACTATTGATTGTTTCCATTTGCATTTTTATAAGCCTTATTTCCGTAAAAGTTATTGTTTTTAACGGAAACTTGTTTGCATACAAGCGATTATTTATATAAAATTCAGTATAAGGAAACGTATTTGGCCATTCAGGAAAGTCATTAAGCTCAAAAGTGAGCCTTGTTTTCATACAAATTATTGTATTTAAAGGAAACTTATTTGCTTACAAGCGATTATTTATATAAAATTCAGTATAAGGAACCGAATTTGGCCATTCAGCGAAGTCAGTAAGCTCAAAAGTGGGCTTGTTATATTTTCAACAAATGACTCATTTACAAATGATTATTATTTAAAAAAATATTCTGAAATGCACTGTTCACTATTATTAAAAATTTCATATGCTTTACTCTTAATTTTACTTTAAAAATTTTCGCGTGCCATTAAAACGATTTTTCCCAAATGAAAAACATTTTTTTACACAATTTCATACGATTTAGCGCGTTTATTAAAAGTTTACAAGTAAAAGCAGAATTGGTTGTATTTGCTTATAAGCGAATATTTGCATAAAATTCATTAAAAGTGTCTGTTAAATGTTTGAAACTAGTTTGCAAAGGTTTTAATATTTTCTGCAGCTGATTACAATTTTAAAGCTCAATATTTTCATAAACTCTTTTTCAAAAGGGTATTTAAAAATTGCTCTAACCAAATTTCGTGCTTCACTTTGGTATGTTGTTTTCTTATCTGATGTGTCGCGATGTGTGATGATAATTAAATCAAGCGAGTTGTGGTTTCAGGCCCATGTGATCCATGTTCCAAAATAATTCGAGCCCAAAACAGGCCGGGCTCATGTTACAGTTACCAGACCAACCAAAGCGTTTTAAGAGCAGCGAAGCGAATCTTCATAACGTCATCAATTTAATTGATATCAATGCGCTTGAATTGATATACATGCAAATGGGGCAAGCCCCAACAACAACGACAACAATAACAACAGCAACACAGATACAATACATATATCATTAAACATTTAAAGCGCTCAGCCGTGACATGCTGGGTGAAACTAGGAGCAGGGGGGCAGCTGGGACGGATCGGATCTGATGACTAAACGCGCATAAAAGCAGCCGCGAAATAAACGAGCCACAAAACATACAAAGCGGCTAATAAAATATCCAAATCCGACATGGGGGCGCACACTCGACTCGACTTCGGACTTGTATCTGTGGCACCCCATTTGTGAAATATCTAAACAAACAAATCGACAACAAAAGCAACAACAAAGCTCATAAAAAAAATGACAAATAAATTTAGTGAAAACGTAGCAAACAGCGACGGCAGGCGCCGTTAGTGAGGGGTGTGCAAAAAAAAAAACAACAAAAAGATACAAACAATACGCAAATTAATCTGTCCGAAAAAGCGCCGCATACAGCTACAGATACAGATACAACCGGACAGATACAGATACGGCACATGGAATTTGTCATTTATAATGAATGCGTGGCTAATATCAATAATAAATGAATGAACAAAAACAACGACACACAGATACACTGACTAAACATGTGTGTGTGAGTGTAAGCCAATTTAATGGCTATAATTTTGTTGTTGTCGTTGTTGTTGCTTAGCTGCGTGTATATTAAGCTAAAAAACACAACAACAGCAACAACAAAGATAAATATAAATAAAGCCGCGATGGGGCAAAATGTATCTGCGCGCTGTCTGGGACACAAAATCAAATTTAGTGACATGAAAGCACGTCAAATGAAACGAGGGACAAGCCAACATACGGCCAGAAAGACGGCCCAAACCGACAAACAAGTTAACAAGCGCAAAAATGTAAGCCGCAAGCGCACAGATACTTTACCTTTTTTTTTTGGTTTTGGTATGCCACTCACAGATACTCACAGACAGCACAGAATGAAAGTCAAACAAAGCTGTGCGGGCACGGAGAGCAGCAGACCACCTACAAGGCAGACAACAACAGCAACAACAACAAAAAAACACACTGAGATACTCGGAGACAAACATTGAAACCGCATTGCACAGCTACAGATACAGATACATGCACAGATACATATGTATCTAGATGCTTTTGAAATGAGTTCA